>VNKF01003766.1:0-47091 GCA_008044355.1 Drosophila lacteicornis
TAAACGGTGAAAAAGCATGCTGCTATATGTGTGCGTACGCCGGCAGAGGCCAGTCTGAAAAATTTGCCGACTCGCGAGGTAGGGTTGTACTGTACTAAATAAAGCTTTAACAAATTGTTCTACTTTTGGTCAGAGCGGAACAGTATCAAAAATGATGATAATATTAAAACCTTTAAAAATTCAATGTTTCTTCTTGGCCTAAGGCCACTTTTCTACTAGGTCTGCCTTTTGCAATTATGCATTTTTGCGAGAAATTATTAAATAGTTGTTATGCTAAAAAGTGCATGTCCCTTTATCTGTTTCTCTGGAATTTTTTGGAAGAGAAGGTTCCACAGATTTTCCCAACGCACTCTCCCGTGAATGTTTGTGAAACCTGCGGTTCCAGTCTCAATGATTCCTGCAGTTCCATTACCTCCGTGGCCTGCATGCGGTACTTGAGGCTTCTTTAAAGGCTCTGACTGGCTTACGGGGAAACCACCTAAAACCTTCCATAATTGCCTCACTACAATTACAGATCTCTGACAGAAAGGTGTGTTTCCATTCTGCATTTCTGAACTTTCGTTTGATAGTCAACAATTCTACGAAACCTATAGAAATAATTGGCAATTTCCAACTGCATTCATTACAATTAGTACACAATGCAATTAATAAATGTGTTTACGGGATTCTATCAATTTTCATTCGAACTACATATATCGAAGCCAGCAAATCCCATTTCGGGCAGGTGTTAACAGTACTGAGAAACTTTCGTGCTGCCTCGTTATTGATAATTCGATTTGCATTCACTTTACATTATGTGGGCCCAAATGGGTTTCTACCCAAGGCCGAAGGAGGAACAGGGTCAGCACGTGAGGCGGCCCCAATAAAAAGGGCATTTTCCAAAACAACGACGACACCGACTTAATTGCGTAACAACATTTTACCATTAGACTTAATTAAATCGTCAGCTGAAAAGGCGTCCGTTGAGAGCGGCGACGGAGAGTGAGCCGGCGAGCCAGCCTGAATCGGGGACAAAAACCAGCATGGAAATCGGAGGCGCAGACAATATGCTGATGAATTTTAATGAGAAGCAATGAGGACTTCTTCTTCGCCCCTTCATTAAAGAGAGGATATCATGCATTGGAATCGGGTAACAGGGCAGCCAGTTAATTATGACAAAGACAGCCACCATATCGCCGTATATCTTCGGCGGAGAACCTGCTGGGCAGACAATAGTTGCCCACACAGATTGCGGGTGACATCTGCCGAGTTTGGCAAACAAATAGCCGGCCATGGCCAAAGGCGAGAATATTTCTGGCCACGAGCCAGGCGAAAAACTTTAATATCGAACCCCTCTGGCTGCCCAGATTGCAATTGTATGAGGTCGGTCTGCTGTTATGTGCAAATATTGGACAGTTTACCAAACAGCCCGTTCATCAGACCGAAACTTGGCTTATTGGAGAGCGGATAGAAGGATGGTGGCAGCCCTTGCCAATTTGCAAAGCCCTTTGGTTCGGCCAAGTGGATTAGGCAAAAATATTTGGCCCTCTGTTGTTTTTCGGCCTGCCAATTCAAATTAGAGAGAGTTGAAGGGGACTTACTCGGGCAGCTTAATTAAACACAATTATAATAATGTTGACGCGCGCCTGTTGTTACTTTTCAATTGTTAATGCCAGGCACTTGGCTAGTTTAAATTTTAATTTATTTTCGTTGAACTGAAAACATTGTTAACTCCTTAATCCTAATGCAAATTGAGTGGCTTGAAGGGTAAACTTGGCAAACTTGGAGACGCAGCTTCAATTAGTCCCCGAAAACTACATCTTGCCATGCACTTGAGGTGAGAACAGGGCTTTCGATGTACTTTCAATTAGTCTAATTACTTTGGATGTCACCTCCCCCGTCTGCAGTGCAACTATCTGCCTTTGAGTACATTTTATTTGCGAATAATTTATGATTTGAGGCATTCAAGCTGGCAGCTTGGCATTGAATGACTATATATACTTGCAACTTGTCATCCGCAATCCGTCTCGCCCGCTGCACACTTTCATCTCGTTGGATCCGGTGTCAGGAAGAAGGGGTTGATAAACATCCATTGAGGACTCACTTTGCTCTTTGCCCGTGCTCTGCTCAGGTGGCTGATTGATTTGATTGCCGCCACCTTGGCGGGATGACAGACCGGCTTACGCATCAGCATTTGAAGTCCTGACAGATGGAGTTGCTTAAATTTGTGATGAATTGGGGGTAATCTCTCTCTTACCAGCTAAATTTAAGCCCTCTTCCCTTTGGGGTAAATGCTCATAATTTTTCATTTCCCCCCTTCGGGGCCATTCGTTTCCCATTAAGTTAAGCATTTGCATATAGACAGCCATTACCCTCAGTGTTGGGGTAGAAACCCGGTTAAAATGCAATTATCGGGGGAAGTTGCAGACCAATGGCACTCCCATTTTGGCCGGAAATCGAATTGACCTGCCACTTGGCCAGAGGAATGCAGGTGAAATGAACTCATTCGACGATTTATTTCCATGAATTAAGCCTGATTGAATATGTATAAGAGTGTAAGGGAGCAGGACTCGCATAATTGACGGCCCATTAAACGGTAATGCAGAAAAATTGATGCCCTACCCGGTCCTCCTGCGCTTCCCTTGGCCGGAAATTGAATTTGATAAACTTTGCTAAGGCAAAGGGAGAGCTGGCGGAGCTGGAGCTGCGAGTTTCTAGGCAGCAATTAGTCCGCCTTTGAGGATGGGAATGGGAATGGGCATAGGGACACTTTGCTGACTAAACTTTGAAGGGAAAACAGGAGAAGCTACGTGCCATGCGTCAGCTGGAAAAATTGAAACCAAAAAGTTTGTTTACGCTTAGACGTTTTTGGCCGGGCCCCGGGTCCCTCGACTTTGGAGTTCGGGAGCGTGTAGCCAAGGCTTCGACTGCTGCTGTCATTCAAGTGTTTTAATCAATTCTGATTTAATTTTACGCCCAATTAAGTGTGAAAAGCGTTTGATGTCGAGCACGGGTGCGAGAGGCAAATGGCGACGACGGGCTGGTCTCCGTTGGCATCGCCTTCGCCGTGGCCGGATACATCCCTCCTCCTCCTCCCAGTCACACAAGCGTGAGCATTGAATATGCCATATGTGAGTGGGTCCCATTGTTCGTCTCCGAGTTAACTTCGGTTCAGGGTTCGTGGTTGGGGGTTTGGGGTCTTGCTTTTGGTTCGCAGCACTCGCCCTAGAATAAAGGCATTTTTAGACGTATTTAACATGTGTGCCAGCCGGGCTGGAGACACTCACCGCCAGCTTCTGTATCCTTGCCGTGGCTTCCGCACTCGCTCACCGCTCCTCGCTTATGCTCACCCTCTTGCCCTCTTGCCCTATTGCTCTCTCTGTGTAGCTCTAACCATGGAACAACTTTCTTCTTATAACAGAGACAGACGTGGCACATAGGTTCCGCCAACCATTATCCAATAATCTCTATCAACAGCCACTGCCAAGCCGCTACTCCAGCTCCAACTCCAGGTTAAGTTTGTTGGAGAGCTTTGTCTGCATGACTGCCGATCCCATATCCCTGTGCTTTTGGATTTGTTTGCAGGTAAAGACCGAGACTTCAAGAAACCCTAAATGGGTCCTTTTATTTACATTTACATACATGTGTAGTTTGGAATATAAAATTAAATCCATTTTAAATTATTAAATAATTGCATTTATATACTACATGAGTTTCTCTGTTGTAAATCATTTAAAATACAAAAAGACTTTAATTACTAAGCAAATACCCATAAAAAGCCGAAATTAATGTTAAGGCTGCCATAGGGAGCTTAAAGCCACAAGGAATCTCCATCCCACAAGCCGGATGGTACTTCAGGTGCCATAGCTCCTCCTAGCGGGTTTGGGCCATAAAACAATTTCGTTGTACATTTACGATACCACAGCCACTCGACTGACAAGAGGCATAAAGTAATGTGAGGATGGCAGGAGGCATTTTAAATTATATTCAGCCATTGCAGAGTCTGCAAAAGCTTAAGCGCAAATTTTACAAATTGAATCCATAATTGAATCTATTTATTACATTTTTTGACTCATTTATGATTTTTTTTTCAAAGTAAAAGTGTGTCTTATCGTTACTGAAATTTATGATTAATGTTAGATTTAAGTGTGAAAATTAAGAACATGTTCGGTAATTATGCAAATATTTTTTTCACATTCAAAAATCCAAGCACATCTTTATTAAGTGCAGAAGCATTAGATGAAAGTATGGATGCCGTGACGGACTCACCGGACAAACAGGTGAAAGGTCCTGTCCAGCGAGGCTGTGGTCAGAGTGGTCAATCCATTGCCGTGTGATGCGGAATCCATTGATGTCGTGCACCTCGGTTCCGTCCCCGGTCTAGTTGTACGAGGCTATTACCTGATGTCCATCAGGCACAAAGGATGGTCCGTAGCACATATCGCCGTCGAACGTTAATTAGAAAAAGGAAATTGGATTGAATTTTGCGGGGCATTGTGCGGGTCTCACTCGAAGAACACTGCTACTTAAAATTACATTCTCCAGAATTGGTTCATATATTAATAGCGCAATTCCACTGCAACATTCTGGTATATTCTAGAGGATAGTTTTTTCGAATGATCTCATTTTTATTAAATCAAAAATGGACGGACGAAACATTCACCATTCGCCCCGAAAGTTTCTATACATACTGAGAAAAATACCGAAAAATATCGATCATTGGCGGATGTTTCGTAAGTTCCTTCCCTAACCCTTTTAACAGTTCTCTAATTTCTTCTTGCTTTTAAATTTTGTATTTTTGGAAACTAGCTCCAACGCACATTTCGTGGTTGACATTGCAAAATTAAATGCCCCCTTCCATTGCCATTCACATGTCGCCCAATAACGTATGTAAATATTGCAGTGGAATCACACACATTCAATATGTGATAATATGTTAGAGGCTATATGTTAAATACATTTTAATACATTTCTGAGCAAATTCCCATGAAGTCCTTAAATTCATGTAAAGGCCGCCATAGGAAGCTTAAAGCCACTAGGAATCTCTATCTTAGACCCACATCCCCGATGGTACTTCACGTGCAAAAACTCCTCCCGGCGGGTTCCGGCCATTAAACAATTTCCTTGAACATTTATGATACCACAGCAATCAGCTGACAGAAGGCATAAGGTGATGCGAGGGCAGGTGGTATTTGACATTTACTCCCTAAATTTAATGAACGTATTCCATAATGCAATTAATTTATTATTTATTTGACTCATTTATGACTTTTTTAATTGCTTTGATTTTTGTACACATAAATTTCGGTTTACATGGTTTTCGATTTAGGTTTGGGTTGTGGAGATTGTCGTAAGGCTAAGCACATTCCATGGTGCTGTGTTTAACTTGGTGCCCCAACTAGTTGGTAGTCAGAGGTGTAAATACTCGCTTGTGTCATTGTAAGTGTGTTCTAAAACTGGTGTCTTGGGCGACGATGCCTTTCGTGGACGAGTGCTGTTTCGTAAGCTAACTAACTAAAAATCGTATTTCATTTCCACAATATCTCACTTTGCTGGAGTTCTTAAATAAATGCTGAGTGTGCCTGTGTGCGCGAGTGTGTGTGGTGTATAGGGTGTACTTTACCAGACCTAGTATGTACACTTGGAATTTTTTCAGACGCCTTTCACTATACTGAAAACTGTTTCACTTGCTGCGTGTGCTTATAAGATGGTGGTGGGTGGTGGGTGGTGGGTTCGTGTGAGCTTGTGGCTACATGGTGAGGATGAACACGGTTGGATTGCAGTAACTGGGTTAACTTATCTTAACTGGTAACTTAGAACTAAATGAATTGAGACTGGCGTTACGTGGTCCGAACGTAACGCCAACGAACTCGTCCACAGGTTTTTGTTGAAAACTCCGTATTTAGAGTTCAATTTTGATATTTATAATTTTTTTTCTTCGATTTTTATCTTTCGATTTTTCAGTTTTTCTTCTCGACGGTGTTTTCATCCAGGAGGTTGCGTTCAAAATGCAAAATTTTAAATTCGTTAAGAAGCAATTTGGACAGAGAGGGGCCGAAAAGCAAGTGAAACGCGAAAGGAATTATTTTTTTGCTTTTAACACCAAACGCTGGCACCGATCGAACTTGCCAGCGTTTCAAGTAGTCGACAGGGATCGAGACCCCCTGCCGACTTACCACTATGAAATAGCTATGCGTATAAAGATTGGGAGATTATCGAGGATAGAGCGAATACGTTGGGTGACTAAAAACTAATTCCCTAAAAGTTGCGTTGCGCCTACGCCGAGCTACCGAAGAACAGCCCATGGAGACGGGTTGCCTTCTTTTTTTTTTTGGTTGCACGCGCCTTTCCTCGAGCTCTTTCTAAATGCATTTTTAGTATTACTTGATCTGATTCCTCTCCTCGTCGGGGGCCCGGAATGTGATATTTGGGTTGGGTGGCGGTGTCATGTCGACGGTTGAGTCGGTGTCGGTGGGTGTCTGTGTTGTTGGAATGGGGCGACGGAATGGAGGCCCAATCAGCGACGGGCACGTCCCACGTGGCGAGCAGCACTTAGTACACAATCAGCAGGTTGTTCTCGTTGAACCCGGCCGAGTGGCCAGCGTTGCGTACAATGAAACAGGATCCGTCAAAGTGCATGCGTTTCTCGTTGCGACTGAAATTGAGGGGAAATGTAAAATAAACAGGAAAGAAAGCTAACTTCGGTAAACCAAAGTTTGTATACCCTTTCAGTCTGCAATTGGATCATTGAAATTCGATCCATTTTAGTAATGTTGAAAAAATGGTGTAAATTTTATGCTTTTTCAAATTCTAAGCTGCAAGCACAACTGTGTACTTAACAGAGTGACCATGTATGGTATTTTAAATACTGTATGGTATTTTTTAAAGCCAAAATCTGACAAAAAGTATTTTTTTGTGGATATACTGTTTTTTTTTTTAAGAATTTCTTGGTATTTAGTGTATATAAAGGTATATTTGAAAAATTTCATGATACTTCGTGGTATTTTTCGAACTGATCACTTTTTCTTGAAGACCTAATAATTTTCATCGTGAGAAGACTAAAGTACAGAATAGCTTGGGAAGTTGTGACGCCATTGGTAAACTGACTTAGTGTGAAATATAAAAATTAGATAACTTCATATTTGGTTTTTATATATATGTAAAAACAAAAGCCATATGAATAAATCAAATTTTTAATGTATTTGAAATAAAATACAAGCACCATCAATGCATTTCTATGCATGCCATGGTATTTTTACGGTATTTCGCCAAACTAAATGGTAGTTTTTGGTAGGTAGGGCAGGCAAGTTTTTTTTTTATCGATATCGGTTCATAATTAACTCCCCCAAAATGAAATGTACTCACCGGACAAACAGGTGCGAGGTCTTGCCCAGCGAGGCCGTGCAGTGAATGCCGGGCGTGGTCAGTGTGGCCGATCCATTGCCGGGACTAGTGCGAATGAGGCACTTGTGCTGGCGCGTGACCTTAACCAGACCGTCGGCCGCCTGCGTGATGCGGAATCCATTGATGTCGTACACCTCGGTGCCGTCCTCGGCGCAGTTGTACGAGGAGTTGGCGATTACCTCGTGGGTATCGGGCACAAAGGATGGGCCGTGGCGCGAATCGCTGGGGGACGTTAATTAGAAAGAGGAAATTGGATTGATTTTGCGAGTCTCACTCGTAGAACACTGCCAGTGTGTAGTCCTTGGTCAGGTCAGTGAAGGTGTCGGTGGTGGTGCGCGTACCGGCTGTGTCCACCAGATAGATGAGGGCGCACGATTCGCTGGTGAAGCTGACGCCCTTGTACCACATTTTGGCATAGCGACTGAAAGGAGGGAAAGGGGTTTCAATTTCTAAAGTTGTCACTTTTACTTTTCAACTTTATAAAGAAATTAAAGATTCTAAAAAGGAAGCTTTTCCTATAGTTTATAGAATCTAATAAATCATAAAATTATTATAGAAAATAATCCTAGCTAAAGATTACTTGTGGTAACTACACATCAACCTTGATTTGCTCCCAACTTACACATAGTTGTTGGCCTTCATGCCGTCATAGGTCACGATCTCCACCTTGGAGCCGCTCTGCAAGATGCGTCCATTGGGATGGATGAGAGCAGAGTTGCTGCAGTTGCGCGAAAGGGCGACGGCCACCATGCTGCGCTGGTTGAGCACTCGCACGGCCTTGTCCAGAGTCATATCGATGCTGTAAATATTTTATTAAATTAATTGGGTTAGCTACCCACCTTCCGGTATCCAACTCACCGAACACCCTCGCGCAGACGCAGCTGGATGGTGCCATTGGTCATGGCAATTGGTCCAGAGCCAGGGCACGGCGGCGGAGTGTTGTTGTCGAACTCGAAGTTGTGGGAGCTGACGCGGCCCAGGGCATACGGTGGCGGCGGCATCGGGGCCGGGAACTGTTGAGTGTGGTGTGCCTGCGGTTGCTGATATTTTGGGATATTTTGTCTGCAAAATGTACCTTAAGCTCAGCCACTTACCAGGCAGTAGGCGCCATCGGTGTCATAGCCAAAGCTAGAGTTGTAGCGTCCCGTCAGGGCCTTGCCGTTGCGCGGTACATTCACGGTATCCATCTCCAGGGGAACCATCTCGTAGTTACCAGGCAGCTGCTGCATGCCGTTGTAGGGCGATTGTGGAGCCTGGTGCATGCCCATGTGCATGAAGGGCCGGGCACTGACGCTCGTCTGGCTGGAGGACTCCTTGGCCATTACGGGGGTGTTGGTGCCCACGCTGGCGCTATGGGCCAGGCTGCTGCTGCTGCTGGCACGGTCCATGGCCCGCTCAATGCCCCTCATGCTGCCGGCGCTCAGCGACAAGCCGCCCATACGGGAGTTCAGTTGGTCGGACCACAAGGGCATGCATCGCACGGGAGCACGCTAAGGGGAGAGAATAGGGGTTTCTTTAACAAAGGATCTATTAATAGAGAAGCCTAAGGAGACAGGCTTACGTAATACCTTAACTCATTCTTAAAAGCAGGAAAAGGTAATTTAAAAGATTTAGATCTTTAATGCTAAATTAATATTAATAGTAAGCATTCTTTTCGTTGTTAGATAAATTGTTTAATTGATCTATTAATATTAATAGAAAGAGATAATGCAAAATCATGGCAATGACATTCGAATGACAGGTGGAGTATGGACTGGAGAGGATTGAAAATTATCTGTCAAAGTGTCACTACTTACCGGCGATGGGTTGTTGGTGTAGACGGAGCGCTGACGGACGCCGTTGGCCGCCTTGGTCGGCGAGCGAAGGATGTTGTTGATCTTGTCGTTCATCTGGGCGCGCGACAGGAAGTCCTCCGCGTTGAAGATGCCGACACGGCCGCTCTTCGGAGTGACCAGCATGGCCGGGGCTGGCTCCGGCAGGGGCTCATCGGGGCCAGAGTGCTGGCACTGCACCTCCTTGGTCTTGGCAACAACGGCCTTCGGCTCGGTGACCATCTTGTCTCAGTCTGCGTTTGCAGCTTACCCTGGGCGAATGCGAATGCGAATGCCGTGTGCTTGGTCTGATTGGGAGTCTGTGTTCGGTGAGGACCAGGGCCTGGGCGACTTGGAGTTGGGATCTAAACAAGAGCGGACACGCGGGTGCTGGATGCGATAACCAAGGTATTTGCTCGACACGGACTACAACGACTCAATGAGAGGAATTTAATTTTTATTTTTTATTTTGTACTTTTCAAGAGCTCTGCTCGCTGCGACAATTTTCGAAAGAATGACTCTTCCATTTAATGTGCCCACTATGACAGCTCATCGCCTGCTGAGCGATAGGTGAAAGTGAAAGTGCAACTGACAGCAGGAAGGAGTACTGTATACGGTCAGACTAATGAGAAATAGTTCCCAAGAACACATGTCCGATAAGTGCTGCATACTTTTAGATGGCAAAAACTTGATTGAATTCAAACTAACTCACTTAGGGCCGCCAACACTCCCGCCGAATGACAGTTAGAAGAATCCAGCGACAGACTTTTAGTGCCGACGAAACGAAGTTTGCGAGCATAAAAGTCAGGCCGGAAGCAGAGTTAATTAAATTGAGAAATAGACTGGAACACAGAAGCGTTCCTGGGAAATTTATTGCTGCCCGTTTTATACATATTTTCTTTTCTGCTCTAAGCAGCTAACAAGGTCTCAGGCTTTAAGACTTATTGGAAAATTGCATTTGCCGAAGAAGCAGCCAAAAGAAAAAATGGAGCACTCTCCGTATTGAACTTGCTCACTTCCGTCCGACGGAGGAATAGCGATGAAAAACTCAAGGTAACAAACTACTGAAGAGCTGTTAGCAAATGTCAAGAGTCGAGCGAAAGTTATAAGGATGCTAAGACACAAAGATACAAAAAGGAAAAGGTATCTATTTGACTAAGAAGCGTATGCCCCTTAGTGGATTAATAATATCTGAGAAAAATTACTATTCAAGGGATTAAGTTGGATTTATTAAAAGGAAATCTTTAAGGAAACCTTGTGATTTGTGTTTGGACAAATGTTATTTTTCTTTGAGGAAACATTACAACTTGTTGGACATTTTTCACATGAAATAATTTTTAATTCATTTTGATCTGAAAAATCCCATATTTTACTAAAATAGGTATTTTAGATTTTTATAAGCGTTGTATTAAAAATATACTCAAACAGTGTAACGAGCTTAATATAGATTTAATTCTTAATAACATCAATGGCATACTCAAAAGTATAGTTTTTATACTCTTTTGTTTCAATTGTTTATTTTTGGGTATTAATTCTATACGAACCTACATCGATAGTTCGATAACATATCGCGTAAGCTTATGTGATTTTTGTCAAGTTTTGGTGCAGATTAGTATAGTTTTTATACTTTCGTTGTATCAAATTAATAACATTTTATTAAGAAATTTGTAATACACAAAAGTATAGAATTCATGTAACCACGTATAGTTTCTGTGACAATATTTTGTTTTTGTGTGGATTAAGGTTCAGACAAAGTTAATTTTAATTTAATTTCGAGCTGATAAATAACATATTTTACTAAAATAGATAAATGGGCTTTCTATTAGGTCTGGTTTTCATCAATTAATTCTAATAATTGGGCAGATATGCACAAATATTATTGTTGCCTGGCTAAATGTTGACAAATTAGCCACAATTTTGGCAAACCTTCAAGGACGCTTTAGTTTTGTTTTAGCTTTACTGGGTTCAGCAACTCACCTTCGGCGGCGACGGCAAAGGACCCTGAACTTCCGAATCGATTGTGTTTTGGCGGGACTGTCAACTCTTTCCGCTGGCGTTGCCATGATTGATTTTCGCATTCACTTTCGCTTTCGCTTTCCTCGCCGCGAAAATAGTTCGTTCCTAATGAGCGCATTGACTCCTTGCATTTGGCCATCGGCCCACGCAGATATATGCGGTCTTAAATTGTCATTTTCGCCATCATTTCTATTTCAATTGACGCGTTTATGTGGCTGCCTGACTTGTCTGAATATTATTTTTGGCGCTTATGGTTCATTAAAATTCTGTTTCTGCCGCTGCAGCTGCATCTATATGTGGTATATGTAGCTGTATCTGCATTTCCTCCCACGCATCGCATTGACTCAGTTTTAAGCACTGAACGACTGAAAGTGAAAATGTGAAAAACGAACAAGTTTAATGTATATTTTTAGCAAGAATGCAATTGCATATGCATTCAATGAAATACGGAAACTCATTTGTAAAGAGCGCCCCCCGGCCGTTGCCGTGTTTTTCCGTTGTCACTTTCGGCAGCCGCAAGCGAACAAATTGGTTAACCTCCTTTTTTCCCGTATTTATTGTTCGAATGTGGATATTCGCGAAAATACAAATTTGTCGACAGGCGGCTGGCGAAATTCTCGGTCGACTGGATGGATGGGCATAGTTAGCCGAGGTTGCCCGCTAGTTGTAATTGCGAGTGCTTTGTTGGCTCCAAAACATGTATGTGGCGAATTTTAATTACCCCAAAATGCAAACTAAAAACTAAAATTATGCAAAGTGGAATGGGATTCTGCCATCCTCTATTATTCGCTCAAGAGCTTGCCATCTTTTGTCAGCTCATTAAAAGCGGGCAAAACTATTTTCGTCGACTGCAGCGGCATCGGCAGTCTCGGGAGAAAGTCAGTGAACTTTGGCGCGGACAAAGATGATCAAATCCGTATATATAGAATATATAGAAACTGCATAGGACTGGGTCTGTGTTGCAATCCTTGACGTCATCGTTGTGGTGTAGCCAGCACTCTGGCTGATGGGAAACTTATGGCATAATTGAAATGGCTTTTAAAATCCATTCGCGATGCCTTCCTTATTAAATCCTTAGCTATTTTCATTAAAAACAATTAGCGCCAACGACGCCACTTGCCTTTGTGGAGTTTCCCAGGGCGAGGACTGGGGGACGGGAAATTAATTGATTGTCAAGATGAGGCAACACGCCAGCGGAACGCGGCTACCGAGCTCTGTAAACAAATAAATGAATGACCAGACATTCAGCGGGAGATCTTTGTTGTCGCCTCTCTAGATGATGATAATGCCGCCCGCTGTCAGCTATGGAATTACACTCGCACTCGCACACATCCTGCTCTCGTCCACATCTTGGGATGTACATTAACGGATCTTGGCCGATTGGCACGCGACGCTAAAAGCCTCTCGGCTTGGCTTCCATCAATATTTTGGCATTCCCGGCATTCCCCAGTGACTTTTCTGTTTACACACAATCCCCAGTCTCCGCGACAGGAGCAAATCCCTTGCCCCGGGTGATTCACGGGGATTTCCTGGAGACGGCAACCTACACCTACGCGTGCCTAAAAAATGATATGAAAACAGATTGAAAGGTTGGTCAAATTGGTCTGGGCCGCAAGTCTGCCGGCTGCCGCCGTTTGACGTCACCGGCTCGCTGGCACTTGCCAAAAAAATCTAACCACTCACCCTCACCCCGTCCCGGTGATCTGGGTCCTATCCAAATCCATCCAAAGGTGTGCCAGGCGGGCGGGTTGAGCTTTCGCAAGATTTAATGTGTGCTGGCGCTGTGCCCGCGATGTCGGTCCGCATTTCACGCTTCATTGAGTGGCGGCGATGGTGACGTTGTCGCGTCCGCTTTGATTTTGATAAAATAGGCCAAAGTGTTCATCAATAATCATTTCTGTAGAGATCGGTGAGCGAAGCAATTATTTTTACAGAATATTACAGCGGACGAAGACAAGTTGGCCCAGGCGAAGCCATCCATTTTTTTCGTTCCTACTGATGAGCATCCTTCACACATCAAAATGTTTAACGAGTGGGCGGGTTAAAAGGTATAGCTTTGTTTTTAAAAAACGCGATCTATTTTCAACAAGTTTAAAGAGCAACAACAGATCACGTGGCTTTTGCAACACTATTCGATTGATTTCTATCAAAGCTATCGCTGTTATTGGTATATTTAGTATTTTAAGCTAACAGAGTTGACCCAAGTCTAGTATATTTTCTTTGGTATTTCTGTTAGCCACAAACGACTGCTCCTTTAATTATATGGCCCCTCGTTTTATTTAATTTTAATTACTTGACTACTGTTGCCGTTTGTCAAAGAAAACCGCATAAACTTGGCGAAACCCCTAGAATTTGCTCATATTTTATTCATTGGCTAGCCCGGAATGAAAACAACCGAAGCAACTGGATAAAAACAAAAATTGTATAAATTGTGCAAAAAGCCAAGGAGACGGCCGACGTGCCTCTCGGCAGCGCTCTACCACGCCCATTTTCCCGAAAGTGTTCCACTTTCGCAGGTTTTCATGGCGCCCACTTCTCGCCAAGATTCCCGCAAAGGCATAAATCAAGTGACTTTCACTTCTGCCTGTTCCGCCTTCGGCTCGGCGCTTTATCTTATTTTCTTGTTGCCTTTCGGGGATTTTAATTTTTTTTTTTTATTTGTATTATTATTATGGAGGAAATTTTGTCAAAATGAATTTTATAACACATGCTCAATTTTTTCTGATGAGGCATATCTATAGACGACGAGCACGTATCGGTGACTACTTATCATGAATGAGAATGAGAATTGTTCCCGCCCTCCTCCCTTTTTGGGGGAAGGAATAAATTACCGCTTTTATAGGACAATATCCCCCGGATCCGACCAGGTGCACAGAGAGACAAATACTCGCACAAATGCAGCGGTTATTTGCAGACAGGGGCAAGACAAGGGCTGCATAGTTTCCGGCACGCAGTTTCCTCCTCGCTTTGTGCCATTATTTCCAATTCCCATTCCCGTCCCGGAGGGAAGGAGAGTCGACCAGACTCGCTGTCCAGACGGAAAAAGTTCAACGCACTTCGTGGAATTATCGGGCAGCCATTGTTGGATGGATGGCAATTGGCCATAACCAGACCGAGGAATCACAATCGGACAGAACTATTTGCAATTCCCCACGAACCCAAGCCAACCCCATCCAATCCAATCCGCAGACCATCAGCGCAGACAACCCGCTGACTCAGAAATGTGGCCCCATCCCCCCGAGAACTGTCAACATTTTGCGGCGTCCCCATTTCAAGACAACTGAATTTACAATTGGTGCAGGGTGCACACCTTTTTTTTACAGCTTTACACAGGGAAAATGAATAAATACCGAATAATACGCAATCATTAAATGTGGTTCAGTAATATTTGGTATTTTTGTAATATTATAATTATGATTTTAAATTATAAGATATTAAATACCATTTGAAGGCAACTGAATTTACAATTGATGCAGTTGTTCTCGTAGACAAAATGTATTAATTACTTTTAATGATTTAATATTATTTTATACTTCCGTAATATAATTATAAATTAATTATGATTCAAGATTGATATTAAATACCTAATGATCAATACTTGGGCACTAAGGAAACCGCTTTGTTAAATTCAAATGGTAACTATAAACTATATTTGGGGTTATTTTCTTGGTGAAAATGTTTGAATATCATATGATATTACAGAATTACTAAAGAATTTTCAGACTTCTTTTAAGGCAGCTAAAAATACTAAACATTAAAAGATTATGGCATCCGGCTACTATAAAGAAAAGTTGTCGAACCATAATAAACTTGCATTCGAATTTTATTATCCAGTACTCTATAGGAACATTTACTTACATACAAATATCCTTAAAATTCATAAGAATTTAAGCAGATTTATACTAATTAATACTTTATATTTTGTTGGTTTTTAAGATTAAGATAAGATGTTATGTTCAAATGACAACTTTCAAATCTTTTTCCCTGTGCAGAGAAGGAAAAGCAGAAAATTCCCCTGCTCTCTGTGGGGGGACCTCGATGGTTAACTGCAAATAAGAATGGGGAAAAAAGTGTACCGAAACCGCTGGCCATTTTCTTGTGCCTCTGTTGTTTATGGTCCGCTGCGGTGGCCACTGTCAAGTGAGCATCTTCCACCCGCCGCCCATTTCACTCGGGAGCCGAGCCGCACACCTCAAGCTGACTGGAGGAATGCTTTCAACTTCTTCGGCATTGGGATCAAGTCAATATTTGTCGAGAAAAAATGACTTCCTGGCCGAAACCCAGGCGCTTCTTGAGTACCCTCACTTCCTTCTGTTGCCCTCCACCTTGACGTTTGCATTCCTCCCGACTGCTGTCTTCATTTAAAAATTACAAGTAATTGTTTGTACAACTTGCTTTTCCCCTCACGTGACCGAAAATGTTTTAATTAGGGAATGCTCCGAATTTCGGGCACAGGAATTTGTCGTCTTGGAAAAAGTTTATTTATCTTTCATGTTTTATGAATTGCCTGCGAATGTGTGTGTGTTTATTTAATAAATAAATGCTTTGTGCTGCTCCCCGAACCCCTTAAATAATTTTAATATGCTTTTCGAAAGAGGGAAACTTTTCTCAAGAAGTGCTGGGATTGTTTTCTTTTTCCCCTTTTATGAGTTATGGTTGTTTTGCTTTCGTTTTATTTTGAAAAAAATATTGTTTTACATAAGAAAATGTTTTTTAAAGATCAAATGATACTATTATTATGATAGGAAGAGCCTTTAATATTTTATTCAAGGCATTTTTATTAGTCTAATATTGAATGATAAATGAAATGCTAATTTTCCTGAAGACTGAATTGGAGATGAGTTTAAGTCTACGAAAGTATATCTATTTTTTTTCCTCCATTTAAATAAAAATGTAAAGCTCTGTTATAAATAAAAGCTTTATTTTTTTTTTATTAAGACTTCATAATTTGAATAACTCGACTTGAAAGTACAACTAATTGAATATTCAAAGTGAATTATTTTCCTGAGCAACGCGGCCCAATTCAACGGAAAATGTTTCTGGAACCCCTGTTCTAGCCGCGCTTTATCCAATTTCCCCGAGCACATGTCCGGCTGATGGAACTGCCATTTTGGATCCCGGTTGAATTTCGATTTTTGATGTCTGGCCCGGAATGAAATTTTCCGGGAAACGCGCTGGGGGCGGGCACCGGCCACTTGTCATGTCGGCGGTGACGGCGGCGGGGGTGGCTTCGTCCTCGTTGTTTTCCCGACTGTTTGTTGCTTGTTTGTTTGCCTTCTGCCGTCGTGTTGGCCAAAAGCGACGCTGAGGGCGCCGAAAGCGTGTCAATCGAAACTGGAAACTCCCGGACGCGAGCTACACACGGCTTTAATGCGTGGAGCTCTGCAAACAAAAATTCAAATGTGTACACAGTCGGCACGGAAAGTCAAGGACTCGCAAAGTTCTCAGATTTATTCGGTGCAACTCAAATGGGGCTGAGCAAACAGCCGGGGCTGATTGTTTGCCCAATTTGTAAACGGATTGGGCTTGCATTCGGGCCAACCTTCGGGCCAATTTCACTTGCTCGCCGCGACATGCACTTGAATTTTCGTTTTCATTGCGTAAAGATGTCAGCGAATCCATTAGATGCGTGCCATTAGAGTGTCATTAGCTGGAATTCATATGCGTTCTTGGCCGCCTGACATGCCGGAAGTGAGTGCCCGGCGACAACCTTTGATCCAAAGCCTAAAAGCCTGGCGGTCGCTGCAATTACCGTTGCGGTATTCTGTATCCTGTATCCTGCATCCTTCATCAGTGGCCGGCCAAAGTTTGTCAAAGCCTGCAAATGCCCTCTAACCGCAAAAATTAGCACGTATTCCGGAGCTTAATAGCCATGTAATTGCCTTTGGGGCTTTCCACTTTAAAGTTAGCCGGCTGGAACTTCACAAACTGGAATTATATGGAATCATATGTGGAAATGAGAGATGTGATTTGATGTTTCAAGGATTGTTGAAACATGAAATAGTATACAATAATCTCTGGTAATTCGTGGAAAAATATAATAGAGGTTTCCACAAAACACAACAGAGTTCAGAGGAAGTTGGGTGGAGATTTAATTTAAAGTCCAATCGAGGTTAGGTTTAGTTTCTATTAAATTTAAATTTTACTCCTTATTTCCATGAAAATATAAACAGAAATATGTATATTATTTTTGGGATTTTTAAAACTCATTTGCATTCGATTATTTTTATTTTTTTTTATTATTTTCCTTTATTTCCACATCAAAAGTGGCACTACAGCCGAAAATATAAGTAAGAATGGCCAAAAAACAAGCGTTTGGCCTGAATTTTTTCCGGGAACAATGGCATTGTGGATGGCTCCCGTTCCGCCCGTGGAGTTCCTGATTCGTCCGTTATGGCCATTGCACAGGTTCTGCTGGCAGGAGGTGTAATAGGTGCGAACATTTTCATCTGGCTTGTTGCCATACAGCATCTGTTAAAGGGAAAAAGTTATCAGTATAAATTGCACAATTTTTAAAACGATTTTTTGACATGAAGTGTTCCAGATAAGCTTTTCTATAAATATTTATAAATGGCCCTTTTGGGATATTAATATTTATTTAAAATATAAATCAGAGCTGCAAGAGCATTTCTGATTTAATTATTTATAGGCGAGGATTTCCCCCACGACACTTACCACGGGCTTGTCCTGGCAGTCGCGTAGGAAGGACACCACCTTGCTCGAGTTGCGCTGAAATGGAAATGGAAATGGGAATTGGGAATCCACATCACTAATATCTGGGTGACTGATTAATGATACCGAACACTCCCCGCCACCATTGGCCTCCTGGGCTTATTTGCATTTCTCGTGTGCGATTCGGGAATCGAATTTGCATTTGGCCCCGTTTCGTCGGCCAAGTAATTAATGTACCGAGTTGCGGCGGCACCGAAGCAATCTAAGGCCCCAAAGCTAATGCGTAAACAAAGTTCAGGCCAGGGAGGACACATGGTGGAGCGACCCGGCCCGGAGTCGGACCAAGTTTTAATTGCATTGCAGTTCGCCGGCAATGCGCCTAGCATACATACATATATGAACATATAGACTAAGTTTTAGAGCCACCTCTCTGGCCAGGCCGATGGCGTCTTTGATCCCCCGAAATTCAATCAGCAAGTTCGGCCCGTCTAATGAGGCACTTGCAAATTTCAAATCTCTCATCTGGCTATGGAAAAGGGAGCGTGGCGAGAAAGTTGACTTTGTGGGGGATGTAAGCTGGCCTAAGCCTTCTAGCCAAGAGATGGGTGTCTCTGTATGCGGCGCTCTTTATACGCCTTTCTGGCTTTCCATTAAATTATGGTAATGGATTTTGTATGCACTTTGTTTTCGCTGTTTTTGCTTATTTTACGCCCACCAAGTCTCTCTGTCTGTCCCGCTTTTGATTTGAGCCGCTTATGGCTGAAAATTAAAGCCAGAAGTGGTCCCTTAATACAGAGAAAAAGCTGCATATGAAAAAGTAAAGCAGTCCAGAGAGTCCTTTTGAACAAAAAATGGACTCATTGTTTGAATTGAAAGAATTAAATATTTAATTTTAACATTAAAATGAATTGGAGATTGAACTTTAGGGCTTCCAACTCTTTAACTCTCTTATTTACACTCTCAGGTGTACTCATTGTTTGAATTGAAAGAATTAAATATTTAAATTTAACATTTAAGTGAAATGGAGATTGAACTTTAAGGCTTCAAACTCTTTAACTTGCCCATTAATGCTTAATTTACACTGTAAGGTGTAATCATTGTTTGAATTAAAAGAATTAAATATTTAAATGTAACATTTAAATGAAATGGAGATTGAACTTTAAGGCTTCAAACTCCTGAACTTGCCCATTAATGCTTAATTTACACTCTCAGGTGTAATCATTGTTTGAATTAAAAGAATTAAATATTTAAATTTAACATTTAAGTGAAATGGAGATTGAACCTTAAAGCTTCCAACTCTGGAACTTGCTCATTAATGCTTAATTTACACTCCCAGGTGCTCCTATTAGTTTTCAGAGTTAATTAAGGAACACGATCTTTGATTAACTAAAGGCCTCGCGCTCCTCTCCACTCGCATTGCTCATACGCCGCGTGGGCCGGGGGGCATGGGCTGCAGCTCGGGATTCAATTAGTCGAAGTAGAGAGCTGGCACGATTTAATGGCTCCTTCCATTTCCTTTTTTTGCGCTTGCTCTCATCCTTTACGTGAGTCGAGAGTCGCTAATTTCAGAAAGAGGCGAAACTTTAGCTGTGGCAACATTTAGCCAAACAAAGTTGAGCGATGCATAAAAATCAAGCATTCCATGTGTTACTTTGTTGCCGCAACAGCTGCGCTGCGGCAGCTCCGCCAGCTCGGACTGGGAGTGTGTCTGCAGATGGCTGCCGGCATACGTGAAGAGTTAAACGCTCTGCAATTCCCGTTTGCCGGCGCTCGGGAACATTTGTGGCACGTTCCACGGGCGTTTTACGACCGGGGAGAAGTTTTCCCGGCTACCAACTGCTCCCACACTTATGGCGATGGCCGGATTCTCTTGGTGGTTGTATCGAGGAACATGTATTCAACATATGATATGCTTGAGGCAAGTTTTTAAATTTTTTTAAATTTTTTAAGAGTATTGTGTATTAGTTTTTCCCTTTAAACATCTAGCCGAGAGGCTAGAAATTTAATAACTTTGAATTTTGTGTTATAAAAATATTTATCATACTTACAACATTTTTCTAGTGGAAACATAAGCTTTGAAATATAAAAACAACAGTTTTTAGGAATTAATCTTAGCCAAAGACATTATTTTCGTTGCCAGCAGATAAATGGCTTGCATACTGCAGAGCCAATGTATGGTTATATTGAAAAACCCTAACTTCTGCTCCTAGTACTCACCCTCAGTTCCTGCCGCACAGTGAGGCAGTACTTCATGCTGCAGTTGAGCACCTTGAGTGCGCCCGGGTTGTCCACACAGGAGGTATCACCACTGTAGCTCTCAAAGTAGCTGCACACATAGCAATCGAGCGCTGCAATAAAACGCGATTTAATATATTAGATTCTTGAACGAGGTCATGACGTTGCCTTTCGCTTTCGTTTCGTTTCGATGCGTTGCGCTGCGCAGCGTTGTTTTCGAATTTAAATTTGATTTTGATGATCATCGTCATGATCGCGTTGTCGCTTTTGTGCTTTTCTTAGAATTTATTAATAGCCAGCCGCCAGCGTTAGTGGCAATAACAACAAACATAAGCATCTATAAAAACACAATAATTAATTGAATTAAAGTGAGAATTTTGGCAGCAGACTTTCTGTCTATTTGCCAAGTGGCACGACAACGTCCTCGACATGTATCGCATCGCCCCGGCTATATATACGAAAAAACAACAACAAAACACATTCTATATTTGATTCAGCCTTTTGTGTAATAACAATGACGTCAATGGCCCGAGCGGACCAGTGGCCACTGCTGGCCGAGATGTGTAAACGGATGGATGACACGAGACTTTTCGGCCGACCCTCGAGATCGGACGGTCCCCGGCAGAAGGCATTGAGCAGATCGAGATCTCAGTCCTTCGCTCCTACCACGAACGCGTTCTAAATCTATTTCTGTTGCGATTTTGCATTATGAGTTCTGCATAAAACTCTGCGGGCATTGATCACTCTTCTTGGCACGCTTCGATGCGGTTCGCGGTATCCGAAAGATAGAATATTATATCACCGCCAGCGCACAGTCACAATGGGCTCGGATCGGCGAAAGAAATTCAAATGATTTTATCCTGAAATTTGCTCTAAATAAATGTCAAGAGATAGTGCGAATCGAGGTATTACTCATGTAAATTTAGTTAGTATTTGCAGCGGCTAGAAATTCTAGAGAAAAGGGGACATTATTTTAAATAATTATATATGATTGTAAAGGAACAAAATTACTCATGGTATTAAAATATATTTTCTTAGGGAACTGTTCTTATAAAAGTATAAAAAAGGATTGATTTAAGAAAGTTCTGATACCAAAAATAAATTATTTAAAGAATAATTAAAGTTAAATTTATGAATTTTCCTTATTATTTAAAACAATTCGCAGCTAAATCTTTAATTGAGTTCATATAACATACAGCAAAGCAGTAAGGCAACATGGCGTATGAGTAATACATTTTTTAAACCATCTTGTGGAGTATAAAGCCATTTCCTAAATTCATTCCTCCCTTCGCCCTATTGACACCACAAGGCAGCTTATGGACCTTTTAAATATAACTAAAGTCCTTTGTAATTTACATAAATGTACGATTCCATTCTAAAGATAACCCTCAGCCTCTCCTAGCTTCCAGCAATTACAATTCAAATCAGTTCGCTGAACTCTTAGACTTTCGGGCTTCCAGGCTTTCAACGCCTTCAATTCCACTGTAACATGGACTCCCCGAGATCTGTGAAAAATGATTTGTATCATCTTTTGTGAGGCAATCAATAAATTTGAATGCGGTCACAGGCGAGTGACGTCGACAGCTGAACTCGGCGAAAACAGGGCGAAGTGAACCGCACCGAAATTGTACGTACAACGAGAATAGAACGGAAGGCAGAGTTCTGTGAATCGAAATGGGGGTCTATGTCTGTGTCCATGTCAGAGAAAATAAGGGGCCAAGTGAGTGCCAAGAACATTTCAAATTCACCTGATTTTTCTCGCTAAATTGCCTCACTGAGTTATGAGTCGTAGAACGTTAATTTCGCAATAAAACAGCTAATTAAGTTAAGCGGAAAACGACCTGCTAAGCCAACCACTCAGCACTCAAGGGCTGGAATTTTCGGTTAAGGACAAACCATTCGAGAGTCCTGCTGACATTAAGGCGACACCGACAGCGACACAGAGCACCGTGAAGAGTACGGATTTTGACAGCCGCTTCATGGCGCTGACTTCTATTAAGATTCCCGCAGAATAGGGCTCTTCAACGGCTGGGACTTGACTGACTCGAGTGGAGTTCGATAGCTGTCCGCGCTGATTGATGTCTGACACACGGCAAACAGTGTTTACAGCGAACTCCCACCTTATCTATGCAATTCTACCCTGTTTGAGCTGTAATTAAGCGGAAAGCACTCTATAGTTTTTTCTTGTTCTTGCCTTGTTTACAGCCCGACCGCTATGTCCCCGGCTCCCCCATATTCCGCGACACCAGCAGCCCAACGCCCCACACCGCCCTCGCGGGGCCTATAACATCGCCGCCGGCCTCCGTCTCCGCCACCAGCACCAGCACCAGCACCAACGCCAATAGCACCGCCAGCAGCACAGGAGCAGGAGGAGCAGACGGATCCAGGAGCCGAGGAGTCAGAGGTATGTGCATAATTAATGTAGAGAAAAAAAGGGGATTTATTTAATTTCAAGGCTGCGCTAGAAAATTAAAATATATAAAAAATATGCACATCAAAAAATATTCTCCAGGGACTTGGATATCACGAAATAGCTTGCGAAAGTTCAGCCTTGAGTTCTGGAAAATGTTCTCTCTGTATGGGACAAGATTTGTGGCCTGATAGTTGACACACTTTTCGCGACATTTGTGTAAATAATGTACAATGGAAACATGCAAATGGCCCCCTGCCCGTATAATTTCCGGCCCTGTCAAACTTTTCCGCGAATTCTGGGCCAAAGTCTTTGCCGAAGCCGACCTCTTTTTTGCCTCCAGGTCCCTGACCTCCGCCGCCGACTGTGTCGCCCCATTCGAGAGTGGACTGTGGACTAACTGGCGATATGGCGGCGGGCAACCTTATGGGGAATCTCTGGATAAGCAAAACAAACAAAAAAAAAAATAGATAATGGGAGGAAGGAGGAAGACCGGGATATTCCGTCGTCCGCACAATTAATTGTGGAATGGAATTCGATTATTCGATGATTATTATCTCAGCGCGCTGTTTGATTGTGTGCTTTGTTTTTCCACGAAAAGTTCGCCCTGTTTACGTGCGAAAATCTCACTTCCCTCGTCTGCGGCCAGGGAAAGTCCCCGGTGGACATGCCACTCTTTCCCTGGAGCGGCGCCCCGGTCGGTTCCCTTGGGGTTGAGTCACTTAATGGCGCAACATGTGAGCCGCAAGCCAACACAACAGCCAACTCGGGGTGCGACGAGGTGCCCGGTGTCACGCCATAGCTCATCGATTTTATTTGTTGATTTAGGAGCTAACCGGCGAATGTGGTTTGGGGGCGGTGGAGTTCCCTGTGGCGGCCAATTCGGGCAAGCCGCTTAGTACATTCAACAATTTCTGGGAACTGAGCAGTAAGGAGAACTGCATTTGTAGGTAATCAAAGTCCATTCAAGATAATCACTGTGATCAGACAAGTTTAATTAAAGGAATTATGAGGGTTTTATTTATATTTATGTACTGGAATACAGGGAATATTTTTGTAGGTACATAGAGCTAGATGTGTTTAGATTCTTAACTTTCTTTCTGGGGTACAGATAATAATTATTTATATTTAAACATTATTATAAAACGGATTAAAAACGTTAACCTTTGTTGGGAAATACAAAGTAGTCAAGGGGGTTTTAGATAGTTTAGGTATGGCAGAAAATATAGGTATATCGATAATGTATCTATATTTTATTTGAAGTCCGATACATACATCGATATTTTAACATTACGATGTGAAATAAATCAAAGTTCTGTTTGATATATATAAAAAATACACAAATATAAAAAATATATTTAAATAAATAAAAAAATATTTATATTGAAAAAAATATAAAATTATTAAATCTTCTCCTGATTTTGTCCCGAATTTATCCGTTAAATGTACGATTTGTCTCTATTTCCAATTGATATTTTATCGTTTTATAATATCGGAATTTTTCCTATCGATAATTATAATTATAATTTAGTTAAATATCGAATTTTCTCTGTTTATAATATTTTATAAACTCTAATTGGTTGGATATTTTGATGATAGATGTTTTTCAGTGTAGAAAACTAATGTTTGTTTTTGTGAGGTAAACCATAAACCATTCCAAGCCATTCCAATAGAAAACCGCAGGCTCAAATGGAATGTGCCACAGGAAACCGACACTGTCTTTAAATGTAATCCACTTTCCTTTCGATTTCCTTATCCCGCAGCCATGACGGTATCCCTAGCCCACGCCTCACAGGGTAACCACAACAGCAGCACCAACTCCGGGTCCGGCAAGTCCAAGCCACCAGCTGGATACGCGAGCACCCGCTCGGCAGCGATGATGGCCCTGGCACTGGGCCAGCCGTCGGGTAATGGCAGTAACAAGTCGCCTCCCGCTCCCCGAGCAGCCTCACCCGCCCAATCCCAAACCCAGAACGCTTCCCAATCCCAGTCGCCGCGTCCTGGCTCCCGAAGGGTATCGAATACCTCGTTGCCCTGCAATCCTTCTAGATCCAAGCCCTCGACGCCCACGGCTACCAGGGCGGCCGCCCAGCTAAACGGTTCCGGCATCTTCTCCGGCGGCAGCAACTCCAGCGGCTCGGACAACGACGGATTCAGTACGTCCGGCTCGTCGGCGGCCACGGCTCTCAGGCGGCTTTACTTTAAGAGCGGACGGAGCATCAAGAACAAGATCAATGCGTCGACAACATCGGCGACTCCTTTGAATGGACTGCCTCTGAATCCGGTGTCCAGTGCGTACCACAACTCCGTGGGCGGACCCATGCACAATGTGACCACAGCGGGTGGAGTGCCCAAGGTAAGCATTGGTTCTTCTTATTACCAAAATGGGTGAAAAAACAGAATATGAGAGGTAGAAGTTATGGATCGATATCTCCGGCTTAAATTGAAGCTACTGCTTCCTTACTTTAGTAATGGATGATTTCCTTTCCTTTCCCTACCAGCTGGTGGTCATGGGCACCTCTTCCGCCTCCATTCCGGACACCAACATCAACACGTCCACGGACTCGGCCTGCACGCTCATCACGAATGTGACCCACACGGACACGTCGGAGACGTGCGACTCCCTGGACCTGGGTAAGTCCGACGTGCATCCTGATTGCTTGATTGATGTCCTCGCGCGGCCGCATTAATTAATCAACTAATCAATCTGACCCGCGCCTTCTGTTGCTTCTCCTTTTCTTTACGGTTCTTTTTCAGGTGACAACTCGGGTCCCAGCGAGCCGCTGTTTAGCTCGCTGGAGGAGCCGCTGCTCACCGCCGTCCACATTGACTCGGAGCACGAGGGACGCGGCGCCACTGAGCTGGAACTAACGAGCTGCTCGAGGTATCCGCCCAGGCCCGACATGAATCTGCAGGACAGCACCGAGGTACGAGGGGAGCGGAATTAAATTCCGGATTAAATCCGCTTGGCCAGCCACCACTTCCGGCCCTGAATCATGCGATTATTTACTCCGTATTGGGTCCTGAAGGACGCGCCCTAAAAGTGTACTTTATTGCTTTTTAAAGCCAGCTATTTGGGGTTGCGTTACCAAGTCAGTCCCCTGGGGGCTCCTTTCCAATTTAAATACTTAAAAACTGAGAATTTCATAACAGCCAATCTAGGGTTGTTATGCATCAAAATCATGAGCAGCTTTGGACCAATTTCAGTCGCTGGGAAAGTGGAATTTAATGGGAAGCAACTTATATGCTTCGGTTTTTTCATTTTCTGCTGGGTTTCTGTCAAGGAAGTCTGTAAAAGTATTTGAAAATATTATTTAAAACTTATTTCTACAGATTCTAAATACTAAATGTATTATATGTTATTATTTGTACATTAATTCATCGTTTAAACGTTTAAAAATAGCTACCTATCCTAAAGTATTTATTCTCTTATTCTTAGGATTATGTAATCGATTTTTTGGGGTTTCCCTGAAATGTAAAAATAATATTCAGGAAACTCCCATCCATGGCTTCCAGAGCAAAAAACAAAGCAACTATTTTTACATTTTCCTTTATCCAACTTCTTTGCAGAGCCAGGAATCCTGCTTATCCATCCTGACCGGCGAACCCTCTTCCACCACGCCCCTGCTCTCCTCGCAGCGGCGCCACCCGACTGGCGGCGGTGGTCACTCGCCTGGCGAAGAGCGAAGGGAGAGGAAGGAGCGGGAGCCCAGCACGGCTCCGCCGCCCACCCGGGCCAGGGAGCACTTCACCTTCGATCCCCCGCAGTCGCCGAAGTCGGCGCGCAGCAGCGAGAAGTCCGCCAGCCACTTTTCCTTCAAGAGCTATGGTAATGAGGCGGGCAGGGCGACAGCAGGAGCAGGAGCAGGAGGAGCAGCAGGAGTGGTGGGGTCACCAGCTGGAGTGGGAGGAGGAGGAGTTGGATCCGGAGGTGGAGGTGGAGGTGGAGGAAGTGGCAGTGGCAGTGGCACCGTGGCCGCCAGCGAGGGCGACGAGGAGGACGACGAGCGCAGCGGCGACAGCCTGGGCAATCGCAGCAAGAAGCTGAGGCCGCGGGAGCGGGACCCCAATCACATCTCGCCCAGCGTGTCGCCGTCGCACAGTCGCCGGGCGAGTCCGAAGCGGGAGAAGCGCCGGACCGCGCCCACCGCCGCCACGGGGGCCATAGCCAAGGTCAGCTCGGCGCCGCCCACGATGAAGGATGCCAACTTCTTTGGCGGCGGTTCCGGGAAGCAGAAGCAGCGCCAGTCCCAGAACATGCCGCCGCCCCATCAGCTCTCCCCGTCCGCCCAGCAGCAGCGGAAGTACTCCTCGAGCTCCTCGAGCTCCACCAGCGAACGCTGCCTGAGAGAGGCCACTGGACCCGGGACCATGTTCCCCTTCGACCGGGAAGCCCTGGACTACGAGCGCATCCAGCGGGAGTGCTTTGCGCCCAGCTCCACCACGGCCAGCAATAGCAGCGATTCCGAGGCGGAGAACTGCTCCGTGTACGAGCGAAAGTCCGGGGCGGACATCTTCCAGCAGTACTCGCGGCTGAGCCACCAGGAGCAGCTGCAGCAGCACTACCAGGAGCAGCGCGACTGGGAGCGGGAACGAGACCGTCCTCCGTCCCGCAAGAACTCCAAGCGCATCCGGCCGGACTCGGTGATCCACACGACCATCCGGGAGAACCAGCAGTATGTGCCGCAGTCGGACGCCTTCTATCCCCAGGCCAAGTCCTCCTCCTCGCCCAGCGATCACTCCTACGCCGAGCTGAACAAGTTCGAGGACATTGCCAGCAAGTTCGAGCAGATCCCGCCCAAGCATGGCTCCGGCTCTGGCTCCAGGTCAGGGTCCATGTTGAATCTCCATCACATGATGCCCAGTCCGGGCAGCGAGTCTGCCGTGAGTCCCACGGACTCTGCCCGCAGGAGGTCCTTTAAGAGCAAGCAGCGCCAGCAGAAGGAGGACCACTTTTATATCCAGACGGAGGATCGTGGTGGGACTAACAGTGGTGGCCAGGGTAGTGGAGGACCTATCAATGTGACCGCCAATCCCCTCGAGGCGGCCGCCGTCTGCAAACAGCCACGCGCCACCATCGTCGTCCAGCAAGTAAGTACAGTCGGGGTAAATTAATAGAGCTAAAAGTATTACCTATAATACAACATTAGAATATCAAGATTAGTAGCGCCATTTGTTTTTTTTTTGCACTCGATTAATGAAAATATGGGTTATTTATGTAACTATATCAGTGGTGCCCACATCCCTGATTCGGGAGTCTGCTAATTTCTCTGCTCGCCCTCTACAGGCATACGCACAGTATGCACATTGCATCAGTGCGTAAAGTAGTGAGTAAATTGAAGCTTTTCTAAAGTTAAACAACTAATTTATAAGTCATAGCTATTTTTTATGCAATATTAGAACAAATCTTAGCTTTTGTTACTCATATCTAGCCCTTGGTTTTATATCCTATTCACACAAAGGGAACTCTAACATGAAGATAGATTGTCTGGCCAACTACTGAACCACCATGCACTTCCTTATGTCATCAATAGGCCAATATCATTAACGTGTCATCACAGTGTCATCAAGGTGTCATCAACTTGCCGACTTTGGCTTCCGCCGAGCTGACACGCTCTCATTTGAAAATCATGTAAGAGTAGCTTTCTTATTTTTTCTTTTCAAAAATAAAGTTGATAAAAATTCGATCAATTGTTAATGATAGTTTAATGAGAAATTGATGAATAGTCGACGAATAGGTTGATGAATCATTGATGAAATGTTTTTTGCCTAAAATGTTGATGACAAAACCCAGTTTTGTTGATGAATATTCTATGATAAGTTGGTGCTTTTGTCACTGATGACAGCTTAGGACAAGCCCTGTTAATTTCATTAGTAATTTTTATGAAAGTGCATCCATGATTTATCAACGAAATCAAAGTTTTTTTTGATGATCTTCTGATAAATTATTATAGTAATATGTATGCAGTTCTAACAATATCAACACTTCCTGGTCGATGATATTAATTCCTTGTAGAACACTTCCATAGAAGTGCCAGTTGAGTCGTGCATGCAGGCCTTATTGATTTATGGGCAGCATTCTATTGATAAATTCAGCCTGCCGCCTCTCCTCTGTGCGTGTGCCTCTTCTTCTTCTGGATAACGGAAGCTCTCTTTGTCCATCTCTCCAGCTTCGTTAAGCTCCCTTTGGCTGTCCCTCTTCCGCAGCTTATCACTATCCCCAACGGACGCTCTCGCTCTACGCTTTGTTTGTGCTCGCGCCAGGTCTCCCACTCTCTGCCTCCCACACCCACTCGAGCTCTCTCTCTGGCGAGCGATTTTCACAGCTAATAAAAAGGGGCGCACATCGGCGATCGCGTCAGTTAGCGAGAGCGAACCGAAAGCAAAGCATCGCCATTAAAGCAGCGGAATCGCGCAGAATCCAATCAGACTTTCTAGTGAACCATAATCCTGAAGGCAAAGTGCCGCCTACTTAGCTTCGTGTTGTTCTTATTCAGTGCCAACCCGTGTGTGTGTGTTCGCTATGTAAACGCGCTGCCCCAAGGCGATAGAAACAATTAAGAAGGAGGATAATATATCTTCAGCCAAGTGACACTTTCAATCCGCTCCGAGACCCATCAATCCAGTGACGCAGTTTATCATGGCGCCCTTCTACAAGCGCATCTGCCGCAGCCTTTCCAAGCGCTACAAGGAGGTAACTATCTCTAGTGACTAACTATGTATATTCCCTGACGCGCCCGCTTGATTGATTTTGCTAATGAGCCAACAATAAGCCCGCCCAGAAACAGGCTGATAAGATAGTCCCAGCCCGGTCTGCTGATGCCTTGATCCGTCGAACAAGCGATATGCGAGATTTATCGACTCCCGGGTGACGTCAATTTGCCCATAAACCTCCACTCTGCTTGGGGTTATTCATGGGATTCAGGCCAGGACCGAGATCGGAATTCGGGTGGGTCTCCTCTTATCACCCACTTGTGGCTGGACGATATTGCGCCACCCTGCGCAGCTCCAGTGAACGAGTTTTCCCGGCCCCACAATGAATTTGCCGTAAATAATTAAAATGTTGCAACTGACAGCGGAATATCGGCTGCAATGGGGGAGGCTTATTCTTTATTATTCCCTACATCTCGGCCGGCAGATGACAGCTGTCAAAATAAACTACCCCATACAGCGAGGGGCCCAGTTGCCCAGTTTGTAGAGTCCAGTGCCAGATCGCAGGTTGTTTTCGCCTTTTATTTATTTACTTGCTCAAATCGGATCATAAAAAAACATAAAAGCAAAGGCCGCCGCAGCGCGGGGGGCGGGGACTTGTCGTAGACCCAGACACAGATATATATCCATACGAACCTATAGATGCTCGAGTATATTTAACGATTTCATTGTAATCGGCAGTGAGTTAGCATTTCATTCTTCGAACTTTTGCCCATGATGCATAAAGAGCAGGGGAAGCGCATATATATTCCGAATCAGATCCAGCTACAGATACGTATAACGATGCAGAGATACAAATACAGATCGGTTATAGATGTTCCGTGCAAAGGCATTTCCTGGTGCACAAACAACAACAGTTTTAACACTGAAAGAAATTATGTTTCCTATTAAGTTTGTGTTCTTTGATCATTGATACTTCGTTTATTCTTTGACTGTCTCAATAATGTTAAATAGAAATGATTTTCACCTATAAAATATATTTTAAATATTTTAATTGAAGCTTTGGAACATCTTCAACAGATGGTTATGAATTTGAATCTATTTAGACTTAAAAATTAAGATCCAATTGAGTCATTATCATCATATCACATTTTACCTATCTTTACTATTTACTCTTTAGAAAATGATTTGGAACTTTCAGCCAAAATAGTTAAAAATCTTAAATTTGGAAATTAAGATCCAATAAGGACTTCTTATTATAGTTTGATCGGTTCGAATTGTCTTCTTGTGCGAATGTAGAAGAAAATTTCGTACAAGGATGATTATTTATTGTTCAATATTAAAAATATTCCAAACACGTCGATTAAAAGATTTCGGTGGAACCACTTAAAACTTAATACCCACTTAAGAGCTCAAAGAATATAATTAAAGATTGCTTAAATTATTAAATAATATAAAATGTATATGGGGAATTTAGATCTTCATGTAATTAAATCATAATTTGCCATACATTTTTTCCTGTATATTCTTTCGACGAACCATACGCCTTGCACCCAAAAACAAGCCCCAATAAATGACGTCCGGAGTGAAGATTTTTTCCAAAGAACTCTCGGTTTTACCCCTTCTCCTCGTGGGAGACGCATCCATCCTCCTTTATTTAATGGCCCAACCTTCAATCAGGTGTAAAGTGTAATTGTTTCTCGCGCGCAGATCGATTGCCCCATAAGTTTTCGGAATCGGGGAGCGAATGTATGGGCATCGAGACGTATAAATCTACATAAATTGCATGCGTCCCCAGCGGTAGCGGGCTATTTATCTACCTGCTCGCTCCTCCTTTCACCTGCCTCCCCCTCCCCTATGGCCTGCTCACCTTGGACGCTTCTTTGGCGAATTATTAGCAGGCACGCACTCCGAACCCGAACCGAGTGCAGCCTTGGGGGGGCTGTCTAATCCCCGTCCACGCTGCTCCACGTCGCTTCCACCTTCAAAGTAAACATCGACAGAAGCGCAAACATGTTTCCAGTTTTTCCCATTGTCGGTCGGGTGTTTCCTATTGATTTTACATTGAGTGGTCAGATGGGGTGGGGTTTCCTTTGATTGCAGGTAAATGTGCGAGAGAGAATGCATTTCTCGGCTCGCCTTGGATGCCATAAACCGTGGCACACTCGGTGTGTGTCCTTGCCGGGCTTCCACCCCTCGAACGCAAATGGAAAATCTGCTCAGATCTAATCGGTATGAAATGTGAACTGCTAAATCTGCTCAGATTTAAACACGCTAATTAGCCATTATTTTGTATCAAAGAATAGCCCATTATATTCGCAGCCTTCAAAGGTCAGTTTCCCCCAACAAAAGTTTTTGGCACTTTCACTTGGCGCTCGCCGGCCATTCACTCCTATAGTTTTTGGTGGAAAACGGCTGAATTTGCCGATCATTGATAGATGATAAATGGCCAAAACGGCTATTGACTCTGCCAGGGCCACAACAGAATCCCCAACGTGGCTAATTATAACGCCGAAATGGCCCAAACATTCTGCCGAGTTCACCGACTAGGGTTGTGGTCAGGGACTCGATTAGGCTCACCTCAACCTTAGGCCCCTCGGGCTAATTGCCCCGACCTGAACTCTCTCTGCCCAGCTGGATGCCACTCTGCGTATACTTGATATTTATAATTGCCAACGGGCAACGGGTCGGCTACTTAATTCGGCAAGCACTTGACGCCCCCCATTTCGCATTGCGAGCTTCTGTGCCTTTTGAGGGCACTGTGTCTCCGGGTAGCATTCCCCGAGGCCAATTGCCTTATAAAGTGTCATTAATTAGCTGATTTATGAACTGCCCCGCGCACCTGGGGCCCATTTCCCTGCGGTTCCTTCTTCAGCCTGGCCAGCGGATTCATTGACCCCATTCGATCTGGCGAAGGCTGCGGCTCCTGCATTTGCTGCCGCTGCATCTGTATCTCTATCTGCATCTGCATCTGCACTCTTTGCGGCCGAGCCATAAATAAACCTTTGCTATAAATAAACACGCACAAGGCGATATAGATATCCCAGCGTCGGACTGTGCTCTTGTTATTGTGTATATGCCACACATACCAAAAGTAATCGTTCGCGGAAACCATTCCCAGAAGCGTGAATAGTTTACCTGGACTTGGACCTGGAGATTGCACATTGCACATTGCACATTGCGGTCTTCCCTCAGCCTTTGGACACGTGAACAGTTTCAGCGAAAAAATCCCCCAAACAAGAAGGAATGTTTTCCACTTTGTTCCAGCGAGGAACAGTCCATCAAACCGCAGACATCTCTTCATCTCGCCAACATCAAGATTGGTGTGTGTGCGGCGGGAAAATTATTGTGTTTGGAATATCGCAATTTAAACAGAGGCTGCCCCTAGTAATTTTGCGCCCTCGCCCCCTAAACAAAGCGTTGGGCCGGCCCCCCAGCAGGTTTTCCCGAGTTTTCTGAGTACGCCTTTTTTTATTTTTAATATTCGTGCCGCATGAAAATAGCCAGAAAACCTAACGGCCGCCACCCCGACCGCTCGCTCTTTTGCCGGATTTCACAGGCGATTGAACACAGAGCGGCGTAAAAATGAAACAAAAACATGAAAAGTGATTTGCATGCATGGCGCTCGCAGGGAGGGGATTAATTCCCATACACACTTGGCGAACTAAATGTATTTTTAAACGATGCAAACACCGATGGGCAGGCGAGTCGATCGGGTGTGAAATGAGTGCTGGCAGCTCCTGTAATATCAATTATAATTTATGCGGGCATTCCGCATAGCTGAGATAGCAGCCACCACCTCGGGTGCGATTGCATTCGATTTTCAGTTTGCATTTTCCCTCAACGAAACAGAATCTAATTGCATTTCAATCTAGTCGATTGTTTCCTCCTCCTCTTTGATTGATTCTGGCCAATCTGGCCCATTCCATTCCTGACCCGCTGCACGTAGGCCAGGCCTTTGACAATCCCATTTGAATTCTTCCCTGCCGGGTTGCCTCTCGCTTTCGAATGAACATCGTTTTATTCGCCAGATTTTCTGGAGTGCTAAACATTTTCCTAACACCTCGAGTCGGTTGGCTTTTTAATAGCCCATTCCCATGCTATTTTGAATATACAAACGCGCTGCGTAGTTTTTCCCAGCACCAGAGTGGAATCTCTGCAATTATTCTCTATGAAACCCAAAGAAAACAGGAACAGTTTGACTTTTCTTGTTATTTATTAAAATTATTTTAAACACCATAAATACAAGTTTGAACTTTCAATTGAAATAGTTAATTTAAAGAGGGAAGCAGTAGCTCTTTTGTGGCAAGAGCTTTGTCTTTAGCCACTTAAAGGGATTTAAGAAAGTTTCCCTAACTTAATTTCTAATCCCATCTTGCCAGCTAAATGTTCCCCTAGCTGTTCGCCCTCTGTGTTTTTTTTTGGGACCTCTGCTGTGTGTGTTTGGCAACTTTTTTCCCTTCAATGCAATCTGCTACTAAAAATAATCGGACAAAAAAAGAAACGACGCACTCTGGCGATGCAAGAAAAACTATTTTCGGCGTTTGTGTAATGGGGAAAATGGGGAAAAATGGGAAATGGCAGCCGAGATGAAAAAGAGCAGCGTCATAGCGGCGTGTCCAAAGCAATATTACTCATACGCCGCGTGTAACGCGTCATTGCGTATGGCGAGGGGAACTTTTCTCGCCGCGCCGCGGGTTTCGTCATCAGTGAAAGTGTCGCATCCCCGTTCGGCGCCATCGAATTGCTCCCCCGGGCTGGATCAGCCACAACCTCGCCCTGGTGGCCACTTGAAATATTTGATTCGAAAGTGTGGGGGGTTGCCTTTGAAATCGAGAGACTTTGGTGGGCGGCGTCGGCATCATTAGGACCTCTTCTCGCACACATTCGCACATTATTAATTAGCATTTGTGCGAACTGCAGGCAAAGTTTTTCCTTTTCCCTTACTGTCAGGCCTGCCAATAAAATACACAAATTAATTTCGGCATTTGCCAAATAAATATATGTGCTTATGCCAGAGGTGGGTGCGTGTGTAGGTGTTTCAGGTAGACTTTTCCCAGTGTTTGTGTAATTTATGGCCCTGGTTTTGCTGCTTGCTAACATTGTTGATAATTTAACTTGGCTGGCAGTCATTTGTTTTGGGCCAGACAGACGAATTTAAGCTTTGCTTGGCGTTCTTTTCATTTGTTGCAGACAAAACTCTTTGTATATTTTAGAAAATAAGATTCAAAAGAAATATGACAAAGGTAAATAGCTAAGATAAAGAAATAATATTATATGCAGGATAAATGTTTACTGATAAACAATTGTCTTTACTTAACAATCCATTTCAAGGAATGAAAGTAATTGTGTTTAGTCCGGAAACTTGATACTCCAATTATTCATAATCCCCTTCAGACACTTGGCTAATAGTTCTGGGAAATTTCAGTCTGGTAATTGAGCCTGCAGTTCGTTACAAGTATCATTAGACCGTATAAGCTGTTAGCCAGCAAAGTTCTGGCTAATAGTCCTTGCCCCGTTGTTAGCCGAAGGCAACGGCGCAAAAATGTATGGGAATTTCCCTCGGCACGAATGGCGATGTATTTGAATTTGCAACTGCAGACACGCAATGCGATGGAGGCTCAGGGGCTGTCAGAACACCTGTTCAAGGTGTGTAGATAAAGCAAAAGTTTTCCAAATCGGAGTGGAAGCCCTTGAGGGGTGGCAGGTCCTTGGGGCGGCGAGTGCTGCAAGTATTTGCGCTGCAAATTCATAAGCCCAGGGAGGGTGGTGGCAATGAATGAATGAGTGAATGAAGTCATCGGGCCGTGAGTTCTCGGTCGAGTGGCTCCAGCTCCGGCTCTGAAATTGCAATTGCAGCAATCCGCTTACCAATCAACGATATTTCCGACAATCACCCCTTCTTCCTCTCTCTTAATTTTGTCCCCTTCCTTTTTGCTTTTTGATAGCCCTCGTTAAGCCTGGACAATACGGTGGAGACGCTGCTGATCAAGAACGAGGGCGACTTCATCAGCGTGGAGCAGGGCAAGGAGCTGGTGGCCCGCAAGCGCAACTCCCAGCAGCTGGCCCATCCGCCGACGCACCTGCACCACCATCCCAGCACCCACTCGCACCACGGCCACAATCATCACCAGCAGCAGGCGCAGCACAAGCGGGACGAGAACATGAGGCAGCTGCTGGATGTGACCAACACGCTCACCATCGAGGAGCTGCGCGACTTTGAGATGCGGTAAGTGCCAGTCCTGACCTTTGACGGATTACGTTTTATAACCCGGCCAGGCCGGAGATTTAATTTCCGATTGAATGCCAATCGATTTTCAAGACTCTCGTAAAAGCGCTCGGACCGAAGCAATCAAAATTTAAATGGCCAAAAGGGGCAAACAAAACAAAACAAAAACAAGCAGAAAAAAGAAGAGAAACACTGAGGACCGCTTTTATAGCCTTCACCTGCCGGCAGTTTTGCATTGCAACAAACTCGGACGGAGAGAGTCATCATGAAGGGCTCATAACTTTTCAAATTACTCATACGACCTGTTGCCAGGCGCCATGGCGAGTTCCGTTTCGCAAAAGTTTACATGTCCCAGCCGAAAATCCCACGGATAAATAAACATTTGTGACTTGCACGTGTTCCCTCATTTGAAATATTTAAAATTCGCCCCTACAAGATCCGGCTGCATGTCCATTAATTGTCGGGTTATTCGAATTGGGCGTTTTAACTATCAATATTTTCCCTTGGCTGCCTGTGCGGTGAACTCGGCATCCAAGGACACCGCCCTCACACACTCGTGTCCTTTGGTCTTTCGGCATTCACAATGGCCAAGGACAGGTGCTGCACGCAAATAGTGCCATGCCAGACATACCTATCTGGATCTCCATTAAACCGCTGTCAACTGCAGTTGGTAATCTCTGGCATTGCCTTCCTCACTCCCTCCCACTCATCCTCGGCCAGAGGGCGGATGAAAGATTCAAATTTCCAGCTTCCCAGAGCTTTTGTGAGCTGCAGCAGCACACTAACGATGTCGTTTTGCTCCGATTTCAGCTATGGCTCGCCACACCACAGCCGCTCGCAGTCGGTGAAGATGCCCGGCAGCCGGGCCTCGGGCAGGCCAAACCAGCTGTGCCTGCCCCAGCAGAGATCCAGGTGCGCTTACCAACCGGCTTTCACAGCCACATGACAATTACTTATCTCGTATCCTTGACGTATCCCTATGTAGAGTGGCTTCCATGCCCAACACTGGCGTTGAGGAGGAGTACTACAGGCTGCGTCACTTCTCGATCACCGGCAAGGGCGTGGTGAATCGCGGCGACTCCTTGAAGAGCCGACGCAGTCGCTCCAACAACAGCGTGGCCAGCTCCAATTCCAGCACCGAGCACCTGACCGCCCAGCAGCAGCTCTCGGCGCCCACATCCGTCTCCGCGCGAACCTCGCTGGCCTCCAGCAGGGAGAGCAGCACCTCGAATCCGGGAAATGGTCCTTACAGGTGAGTGCGAATTTAAAAATAATGATAAATATAATAATTACTCCATTCTGGTAAACCTTTATAATAAGATTAAAAGTTCAAATTGTTTAAAAGTTCATAAAGTATCTGGAAACAATATAAATCATATTAAATGTCGCTTGCTATTAAGTTGAAGGGTATTTAACGCTTAATGTCATGTTGAAGACGATGTTTATTTGTGAAATATGGACATGTGAACTAATTGGACTCTCCCCGCTCTTATTATCTCCAATTCCAGGGTCCTTATGCTGGGTGGTCCTGCGGTTGGCAAGAGCTCCCTGGTCTCGCAGTTCATGACGTCGGAGTACCTGCACGCCTACGACACGAGCATCGGTGAGTGTCCACATCGATACCGGAGATGCTTGCATCCGGAGCCCCTCTCTGACCCAATCCCCCGAGAGCACTGCATAGCCCCCCCTGATTCACCCTGTGTCTGTCTACCCCATGGTCGTCGTCCTGCCAGCGAGCGTGTGCCTTGGCTTTAGTTTGTATTATTTCATAACTCATTTGTTGGTGTTGTAGTCGTGTGCCGCATTATGTTGTCTTATTTGGTTCCAGCTTCAGTTCCAGTTTGATTCCGTTGCTCTGTGTCGTTCACATGGTTTTTTATGGTCCCCGCCGTGCTCGGAAACTTTCCATTTTTTGGGTTGTGCTGCTTGCTTTGTGTTTTATTTATTTTTTCCCCGAGTTGAGTACTGCCTTCTGTTTGGTTCCGTTGGCCTCTGGGCGTTTTATGAGTCGCCTCCACCCCCAATGGGTCAACACATATTGGCATATAGAGCATAACAAATAAATTCGCCTCGTTTTTGGATTCTATAAAGGAATGGAATTGGCCAGGCAGAACGGGTTTATTTTTTAGCAGGGAAAAGATTCGAATAAACATTCCTAGGAATGGAAAATTTGATCATATCAAAAATTGTCATTAAATTATGGAAGATTACCAGTGTTGACCGATTCCAAAATTCCTTAGCCAAACCAACTAGTAGAGTCCACGTGTATATGCTTAACCACACACACCACCTCATTCTGAAATCTGTATCATACTGTTTTATATACAAAGAAGTGATAATCTTTTCTGTTTCTCTCCATTCCGAATATCAATCAACCAATCATTCAACTCAAACTGACCCTACTCGAAACTCGAACAACCAACAACCAACAACCAACAACAACAACCGAATTAACAACCAACATCTCTGTACATACAACAACCAAACCGAACTCGTAATCCGTAACCGAATCGTGATTGTACTCAGATCTAGGCAACTGTGATATACGCATTCTAATTGAAAAAGCCGCCGACGGTAAAAGCAACAACTACCAACCTGAACAAAAATAATAATAATAATAATTATCTTGTTAACTATGCTACTCCCTAATATTTATCCAAGTATCTCTATATAATTGAAACGCTTTTTCAACTCTCCAAAAACTTAACCAAACCAAACAACAAACTAGATAAACACTCAATCTCAAGCCACAACTGCATTCCCTCCGATTGGGTTCGATGGAACGCTAGACACCTGCCCACCCGACACGCCCCGGAAATTAGAACACACACACACCCCGCCTCGAACACCCCCCGAATTCCCATATATATATTACCTATATATATAGTTGTGAAATAATATATAGCCCCAATCGATGGCGGCCTTTGTTTCGCTTGTGATTTATGGGCCGTCGCGCAGCGCAGCGCAGCCTTGAGGACTGCCATTCGATATTGAAATGATTATGCACATCGCAAGCACAACAAATGAAATTTAATTAATGATTTGGTCAAAGGCACCACACATACACATATCGATTGCCACTGGGGACGAGCTGCCATTAATGGTTGGGGCGATACACACACTCGTACATACATAGCTCCCATAGAATGTTTTTAATTAAAAGAAACAAAAAAAAAACAGTGAACACATTAAATGAATAATAATTGAGAGAGCACTTGTCGGCCGCCAGTCAGTCGGCACAGAAAGGGGGGAACCCCCAAGCACTTTCACCCCCTGGCAGCTCTCAGTTTGCTTTGCATACTTCTGGGGGCCAGCTTAATTCGCCGTAAGCTAGCATACATTTTGGGGGCACTCCTGTAGAGGCTAATGGGATGTCAAAATGTAGAGAAGGACACTTGTAAATAGCACGCACACACTTCACAGAGACATATACATGCACTTGCACTTTCCTCTTGTTTTCGCACTTCCAAAATTCCAAAGTTGATGTTGTAAATCATTTCATTGCCTGACATTTAAGTTATCGATCTTGAGCTTCCTCCTCGCTTCCATGGTGGGAACTGGTGCTAATCTAGTCCTTTTCCTTGCATGTCCCGTGCAGATGATGAGTCCGGCGAGAAGGCCGTTTCAGTATTACTCAGTGGCGAGGAGTCCGAGCTGATATTCATCGACCATGGATACACCGAGATGACGGTAAGTACCTTTACAAAATATGAAAAACACTCAAAAGACCAATTATGGCTGGTTTTCTATACAAAATATCGATGGTTATGTAAAGGTTTGCTTTTCTCTTCATTAATAATATTGAAATAAGTTTGAAAAGGTTAAAGAAATATAGTTTACATGTTTAATGACTCTTTTTATGAGCTAGAAAACTATCTGAAATGTAATCTTTATTATTATTTTGCACTGTTTTAAATTGTTGTATTATTAAATGGTTTATTATGAAAGTTAAAGCCAGACATAGTTTCTACCTCAATTATTTGCTCCAAAGTTTTTCAATATAAAACATTTTTAATGTACTTTTGAGCACCTCTTAGATCCGCCATATATAATAAATTGCTTTTATATTGCTTTAGGAGTAGCCTTCAAAGCCAACCATTTTTAATGGGTTTTCAAAACGAGCATAGTGCATTTGGTATTTGTTTTTGAATACACCTTTACGTAGCCATCGAAAGGCCACTCTGGCATTATTTTGAAAGCCAAACGCTGAGGCACACAGACTTAGATGAGTGTCCTGCTCATCTGTGCGGCGTCCTGCACTCTATCTGTGACATTTCATAATGCCATTAGCATGCACGGCCATCAACTAGCCCACACCTTGGCAGCAGCCAGCCAGTCAGCCAGTCGGCGAGCTCTCAACCTCACTCAATGTCACTTCGGTGTCACCTCCATTCACAGCCGGATGAGTGCCTGACCAACTACGATCCGCACGGTTACTGCGTCATCTATTCGGCCGCGGACAGGAGCAGCTTCAGCGTGGCGGAGCAGGTGCTGCAGGTGCTCTGGACCAATCAGAACATCGCCCAGAAAGCCGTCATACTCGTTTCGAACAAGGCGGACCTGGCCAGGAGCCGGCTGGTCACCTCCGAAGGTAAATGACATTCTATACCAGTTAAGCAGGAGGTTCGGGGGATTTCGCCCTTCATTAACACTCGAAAGTGCGCTCGATTGGGTCTGTTAAAAATAGATATCGATATAGTTTGAGTGTGTGAACAGGACCCAGGGCCATGGCCAGGGCCAGCTGAAAAGTTTGCCCAAGCGGAAGTCATTCGGCGGTTGGCCTATAAAAACAGATATAGCCAGGACACAAAACACCGGAGACTCGCTCAAGTGGTGCGGGAGGAGGGAGCCCGAGTCCAAGTGAAAGCCGCATCTCTGCCCAATTGAAGGTCGCCAATTTCGGGGTCTTTTTGTCGACTCAAGTACTTTCACTTGACTTTTATATCGGATTCCCTTTAAGACGAAGGTAACTCTCGGGCGCTTTCATCTAAGTAATTCAATATTTTCCGTTAAATTACGTTTGTTATTATGAAAGGAAGAGGGAGGGAGGCAGGCAGGCAGGGAGGTGGGCTTACTGGAAGGGTTTCCCGCTTCAGCCAGAGTAATGGCAGGGAAATTGTTTCAGCGCAAAATTGATTACATTTTGTCCCGTGTGGCATGTGTTCCGCTGTGGGTTTAAGGCCCATAAGCCTATTCTTGCAAACAGAGCGACGCCACCATCCTGCCCACACGCCACATCCCCTCCAAGCTCCAGCCCAGCTCCAGGTTGGGTGGTGGGTTCCTGTCCACCTAATGCGGCGCCTTAATTTCATAAAGTATTTATAGAATTTTGTATGCCTCCGGCAATAATAAAATGCGCGCTTAGCCCCGAAATGTCTGGCCAAAAGATATTTTCATAAATCTATACATTGTCACAGCGATTGGGAGAAATATGTGCAGTGTCAGAGGACGACGATAAAGTGAGTAGTGAGTAGTGACTCATATTTGCTGCGCGTTGCGTGAACTCTCCAAAAAGCTATTGAAATTTTAATGCCATTCCCTCGATTCCACCTCCCATTTGCACCTTTTTACGGTTGGGCATAGCTAATGATGTCTGCCGCACTAATTATTCAATTGGGGTAAATATTGTCCCGATGCTGGGCAGCTTTGTTTGCTTTTAATTACGACCTAGCCCCAGACCAGAGCTCGGCGGGCTAAGAGCTTAAGTCTTTAAGGCAGGAGCCTCCATCAAACAGTAATAAAATGGGGAAGCACAAATATATATCGGAGGGCTTTCGTCACATTGTTAATAAAAATGTGAGCCTGCCATAAAATTTGCAACTGTAGGGGTCGGGTCCGCATGAGGTACCTCCGCATATGGCGAACTTTGATGCTTCAGATTTTACGAGTTGTGTTCACAACTGTGGACCAGACGTGACGGATCCGAGGCGGAGGCATCATCAAATCGCCAACGTGTTTAGATACAAATCCGAGTCCAAGTTGGGTTTTATGGCCAACTCAGAGTTAACTAAGCGAGGCCATTTGATTTGATTAGCCGGGGTGATGGGTGGCGGCCAACTAAGCCTGGCTGTGATGCCTTTGGCAATAATTTCCACACATTTTCACTTAACCTCTCACTCGCTTCTCCCTTTGCAGAGGGCAAGGCCATGGCCACCGCCTATGATTGTAAATTCATCGAGACCTCGGTGGGCATCAATCACAACGTGGACGAGCTGCTGGTGGGTCTGCTGTCACAGATACGGCTGAAGCTGGAGAATCCCGAGAAGTCCAGGTGGGTGGAGCGAGCTTCCTAAAACTTTCACCTTGCAGGAATCTTAAATATTTCTTCTTCTATTTCCTCAGGGATCTGTTCCGGAAGCGTTCGATTAGAAAGTCGAAGCGCCGCGCCTGCTCGCCCCTGAGTGCCGGCTGCCTTAACGCCAACACCCCGCTGGGTCCGCTGGGGGAGACGGTGGCCACGCCGCCAGGCAGTGCCCAAAGCAGGTGAGTCACGGCTTCTGCCGGCGAGTTGAAGGAACCAGCCAGTAATGCCCTCTCTCCTTGCAGCCCCCGCAAGTATCGTGGATCGCGAACCTCCACCAGTCTGAAGGTCAAGGGCCTGCTGGGCCGCGTCTGGACGCGGGACTCCAAGTCCAAGAGCTGCGAGAACCTGCATGTGCTCTAAGCGAACCCCAAAAGTTTCCTAAACAGTATGCAAGATCCCAAGCATAAGAACTATTGCCTAAGTTACAAAAAAAAAAAAAACAGACTCGACACTTACCGGGGGTATGGCACTATTCCCAACTGTACATATTGTGTATAATTTTAGCCTTAATTTACGCTAGTCACTCTCTCTTAATCCCTCAATCACTGTATATATTTTGTCTAAATATAAAGCTATTATTTATAATTGATTTATTATGGTTTTCGTTCTCCTGTACGCATGAGTTGGGATTATTTTCAAAGCTGGAAGCCCGCGGCGACTGGATCCAATTAGTAATTATTATTATTATGATTAAAAACAAAAAGCACAAAATACAAAATAAATCCAAATGAAAAAGCAATAATTTTTGAAAAAAATTACCCTTAACCCTTGTTCGTAGACGAAGAAGTTATATGAAACCAATTGTACTGATTTTTTGAATGTTCGGATGGAACTTATTGTTAATTATATATGTGTAGTTATATATATATTTGTAATGGTAATCCAATTGCATTTTAAAATTACATTAATCGTCATATGATTGTTATTGGATTAATTCAAGAGAACGACCGTGTGCAGCATTTGCTTAAATATACATAGAATTGGCCATAGCTAGCCACGTTTTTTTTAACAAGCCCACGCCCATCGTGCACCCACAACTGGCACGCCCTAGGTTTCTCATGTTAGTCGGGACCATTTCAAAATTAATCAAAGATAACAGATATAGGCAAGAGACCCTAGGCTTACGCTGGGGCCACGGCTACGGCTATATTATGAGGTTCATGCCGCGTAGTTTTACATTAGTTCAACATGTGATTTACACAAGGTCCACAGAATCGAGAGCAAAGGCAAAACCATTTTGTTATTGTACGTGCTGCGACCTGAGGTCGGATGGAGAATTTTGAGATTTTTAACTATGAATGTCAACACAAGTAGCCTAGGACAAACACACCACACCACACCAGCCCCATTCCGCCAGTACTAATCTAGATGTCCATTAAATGTATTATAGATGTCCATTAAGTATTATATTCACCAAAAATTGCAGCACAATGGAATTTAATGGAGTGGGTGTTCCGACAAATATCAAGGTGTGGACACGCGGCGGAACATTGAAGGAAACCCTAAGCTATACGTGCATCCTTACATATGTGTATTATACCAAATCTATATCGAATAGATAAATATATATATATATATATAGATGTAATTTCATTTTTATCCAGAACTCTGTGTATTATTCTCGCTCAACCATCAGTAAATGAATTCGAGCCGCAAACTATATAGGACAGTGATAGATCCACACTCGATTTGCACAGATTGTACAACACTTTATATAGGGAGAAGCGAAAGTCAGCCATTAATGTATGAATTGGCAGTGGTGAAGAAATATTCAATTGAATGCATGTTTCAAATTTCTCGCTCCGAAATTATATGTCTAATGAGTGTATAATAAATGTGAAAAGTTCAATTTCAACGTTTCATACGGTGTATTTTATTTATGGGGTTATAAAGTCAAGTTTTGTTTGCATTTTTGGCAAATGTAAAAAAATCTAACAACATTTTCGTTAAATGTTGTGCAAATTTGTAGTAGTTTAATGCATATAGATACTTTCGTTACTAGAGTGAACATTAACAACAGGACATATTTTACGGAAACTGTTAGCTAACGTATCTGTTAACTGCAACTGTTAATAGAAAACTTTTTACGCGTTATTCTGTTAATATGTAACATTTTACACTTATCAACGAAATTTTCTACGACCACCACTATCAAAAGTTATATTGTGGCCCGCTTTCGTTTCTACACTGTTTTACACGGGTTAATTCTCTAATTTGACTTATTCTTACTTAATGTATCCTTCTAACATGAGTTCTAAAAACATGTATTATATAGAACAGTATTTTTCATGCGAGTTGTGTATAACAGTAGCACGTTTTCCCACCTTTTAATGCGAAAAACATCTGTAAGCTGAATGTCAAAATTTTCTTAAACCGTTAAGATCTGGCAACGCCGTGTCAATAAAGTTTTACGATTTTTTCATTAGGTTCATTAGAAATTGCATTTAACAAAGAAAAATAATTACTAAAAAATTATCATATTTTTTGAAAACAATAAAAAAAAAGAGCACAAAAATACTGCTAACAGTAAAGCGGCAGATTTGAATTTATGAAATAGCTAACGGTAAAAATCAATTTAACGTTCGTTAATTAATTTATAACCTAATTTACTTCAGATTTTTGTGAAATGATTACTACTAGATTAAAGGTACAGTGTTGGATAATGCCTTTAAATGGTCTGTAAAATTTACTAGATGTAATAAACAGTCGGATTTAGCTATGGAAAAAAAAGCTGTTATATTAAATACAATAATTGTATGAAATCAAGTTGAAGTAAGCTAAAAATGTAATATTCACCGTTATATATATGAGGTTTGATATTTAATCGCTTTGACGACCCATCGACACCAAGGCCAAAGGAATGATCATAAATTTGATAAATCTGCAGCAGTATAAATATGTATTTGTTTTGGTTTTAGGCGTCCCATAAAATTCGAAAAGCCGATGCTTAGGAGAAAGCCATCTCCCGACTTAACCGATTGGTATTTTTGTTTAGCAAGATATCTGGGTTTGGAAAGCCCGCGAAGTGTCATTATGCTAAGGTGCGCTCAGTGAAAATCCTCAAACTGACTCTACTGAAGAGCCCACAGCAAGAATTTCAATTTATTAATTTTTATTTTTTTTTTAATTTAACTTTAAAATATTATTTAAAATATGGGAGACCATTCCAAGCTCTTCAGTCTAAAAGGGACAATGCAAGGGCATTATAAGCTCCCAACGCTGGTTGCGAGACTATAGGGGAAATTATGTTTTCTTAAAATCTTCAGGTTAATACCACCCACCCAAAAGAAGGCGTTTCCGTGTCGTCGCAGTGTCCACACCTTGCCCAAGTGGAAGAGCATCTCACCCAGCCCATTCTTTGGTATTTCATTTGGATAATACGAGAGCGCGGAAAATGATATCAAAGGATATCAAGGAACACAACTTAAAAGAGGAACTTAAATTATGGCTTATCAAGGACATGCCACTTCACCGATTGACTCTTCAGAAAAATATTCCATCAACAGCATCAGGCTCCTACAATGGCAAATCAAACGATTGGGTGCGAGATTCATAGATCACAAAGGAAAAATCTTCTTGCGCTTCTCGCAAAAAAGAAGCATGGGCTTTTTTATTCTGCAACCGGAACATATAAAATAATTATATAAAAATTCGTGATGGGTATATCCATGACTGGTCCTATAATGCCATCTTTTCTAGCGCAAAACCAGGTCTTTTGGCGACGTCCGTACGTGCCCGAGGAGGATCCAGATATAATTGATGCTGGTAGGAAATTATGGTTCTATCTATTTAATTTAAATTTTGAATAAAGTTTCTCAAATAAAGTAAAAAATAACGTAAAATAAATACATTTTTAAAAATATTTATGAAAATCGAGACACTGAAGTTCCACTTAGGTACTTGGAATGAGAATCGCAGAGAAAGGCAAATCAAGTATTCTTAGCTTTCAACTTCCATCAATACGGAGCGATGCTTTCCGTTTTAACATCAGTCTAGTTGTACTAGCAACATGAATGGTACCAGAAAATTTGTTTTATTTACGAGTCGCTATGCCATCAAGTGTGGATCTATCACTGTCCTATATAGTTTGCGGCTCGAATTCATTTACTGATGGTTGAGCGAGAATAATACACAAAGTTCTGGATAAAAATGAAATTACTTCTATATATATATATATATATTTATCTATTCGATATAGATTTGGTATAATACGCATATGTAGGATGCACGTATAGCTTAGGGTTTCCTTCAATGTTCCGCCGCGTGTTCCCACCTTGATATTTGTCGGAACACCCACTCTATTAAATTCCATTGTTGGTAACGAAAAATAATAATAATAATAATAATAATAATGTATATATAATATATAAATAATATACATAATAAATACCAATGGAAATAAAATAAAAACAATAATTTATTAAACCAAAGGGTCCGGTCTACCGTGCCAAAAGGTCCGGTCTACAGTCAAAGCAAAGTAAACTTGTTTTTCAAAACTATTATGCAAAATTATCGTATCGTATCGATATTCAATATAGAGAAATCTGTGCAGTCAAATTGGGTGCTTGAATATAAGTGCAAGTGAAATTGTGAAAAAAAAACGTAAAAAAAAAATGGCATTCAAATTTAATTTTAAAGGAATTAGTTTGGAGTTTGGAGGACAGAGTATTTCGTTGCCTGCCTTCAGGCGTCCCTCGGAAGACAGAATTCTTCTGGTTCTTCTGTTCGTGCCTCCCAGTCCCTCGGAAGACAGAGTTCTTCTGATTCTTCTGTTTCTTCTGTTCGTGCCTCCCAGGCCTCAAGGAGTGCATCACTTCCGCTAGACTTGGCAGTGGCATTGGCGGACTTGACCGCTGAAACGATGCCACTCCCACTGCTCGGCCGGATAAAAGACTCTGTGCGGTCCGAAAAATGGGACGCCGATACCATATTCGACGCGACGGAACTGGGTTTTGGCAGGAAACTACAAGCTGTAGTTCGGCTTAGTGCTGCTGTGACGGCACCGCCACCTGCCGCCGAGCAAGCCGTGCAACAGGTAATTGGCGATGCACAAATTAGAGTGCCAGGAAAACAAACAAAACTTGAAATTCGCGTGTTTTTGCGGCATCCTCGCAAGCGAACCCATGGCGATAAATGTTCATGCCGCTAATTGCAAAAGACCCCGTCCCAAGCCAAGAAGAAGGTTTGGAACGCCAGCAGACAGTGCATACCTTCAGTCGCCGTTCGATTCGAATGTTACCCAGGAATTCATTGGCTGTCAAACCGATTCTAGATACCGCCAAGCCTGGGGAAGTCAATAGAACCGCTGCCTTGCCTAGAACTCTAAAAACGGCTCCGAGGACTCGCAAGGCTGCACAACCGCTTGCCCTCGAGGCTAAAA
>VNKF01003767.1:0-128191 GCA_008044355.1 Drosophila lacteicornis
ACAGCCCACTGTATTTTGTATAAGAATTAGGCAAAACTTTAAAGATTTATTGTGACTAAACTAAGAGCGTCCCCAACATAATTTTTATACCAAAATGTAAGTTGAAACACCCCCTATCTATGGTTTTTTTTTTTTAATTTTTTGGAAGGGGCCGGTATAATAGAAAATTACCGATAATTTTATTAAAAGTTAAGAGAGATAATAAAAGTTAAAAAACAATATTGTTACTCATAAAATGCATTAAAAATACATTTTGCAGAATTCATACTTTAACCTATTATAATAGGTAAAACGATTTTTGTTGAGTGTAAGAGAGCTCCATTGAGAGAGCGCCATGTGGGAGAGAGCGCCAGCTCCAGTCATAACAAACAACGGCCGAAATGGCAAACAAACTACACGTGCTATATAAATCTGTCAGTGGGAGAGGGGGCGAGGAGCGAGGGTGTGGCAGAGAGCGCTAGGTGCTCGGCCGGAGCCGGTTGCTGAGAGAGAGCGAGCGTGGGAGCTTGCAATTGTGTCTGGTTGGTTGTTCTTATAGCGGTTCAAGGGGAAAAGGAGCAGGGGAACTTGGGAAGTGGCAGACAAACGGCTGACTTTTTATGGCCAGGAGCAAAGAGAGGGACAGGGACAGAGTAGAAGAAGGGACAAGTTGTTTGCCTCGTGTGACGCACTTGCTCCATAAGGTCCTGCAATGCGACATGTTTTACGAGGGAAGTTCGAAAATCTTGAAATATTTTATTATTTCTGACTGTTAATTTTCATCTAATAATAAAACAGGAATGCCACAGAAATCGCAAAAGATTTGAAATCGATTGTATTGGTGCCCAGAAGTATACTACAAAATATATTATCTTTAAAAATAAAATTGTATTTAAAGTTTTAATATGTAATTGCATACTTTACATTCCCATTTCTGTGTCAAAACTTCTAAAGCAGCCCTCGACCCTTTTGAGGGCTTGGAAAGACTGCCATATTTGTGGCACGACGACAGCTGTCTGTCAAGTTTATTGTCGAAGAATCTATAATTACTTGTAAAAGGTTAACCCGATGTAACTGCCCATTTTTTCAAAGTCCTTTAAATATAGAGTCAGGGTGAGGCAAAGAAAATATGGATACATGTAGTTAGGTGAATCAGCTAAAAGTGACTGCAAATTGCGGTTTCGTATCTCAAAGATATGACAGTTTGTGTGGGTCCTGTTTATTCAGGTTTTGTGTCTTTTTTATGACTTCCCATAAAGAGCATCAAGTTGAAGGGGTTTCGAGGTCATAACCAAACAAAACGAAGTGTAAACTCTTCAATATTTAATGTGAATTTAAAAATTTATTTTACACACAACTCTTTGGGGTGAATTTTAAAGTATTTTCATGAAGCATACTTTGAGGCGACCGGCTTTAGTGGGTAACTCAACCGCTAGTCACTTTTCGGGTCAGCTGTTGCCCCAGTTTTTGGAAGGGGCTGCCTTGTCCAGTGGGGTCAGTGTCATGCCTTCTTTTTTATCGGGTTTCGTGAACCGCAAAGCCGCAAAAGTTTAAATGTTTACTAAAAAATACGGAAAGCTTTTTGCATTCTTCAAAAGAAGAATTATTTAAGTGCTTATTGTTTGGTGAACACTCGAACCATGGACAGCCGAGAGGTGAAAATATCTTTGGAGGATTCCCCCAGCTCCGAGGGAAGTTTCGCCAGTACCACAAGTGGACCATGCTGTGGTCTAGGAAGCGATTTGGAAGTGGAGATACATGAAGAGCGGGAGGATAAACAGGCGGAGCAAATAACCCTAAGAAGCCCCAGTGACTTACAGAAATCCAAGGGTACAAAGAAAAAATGTTCCAGTGAGCTTTCAGGAGGAAATAGTTATGCCACAAACAAAAATGTGGCCGAAGGTAAAAATATAATTTAAAATATGAACGAGGTTTAAAATATTTGAGCTACAATCTAACTATTTCCCTGTAGGTCTCATGGATATAGCTTTACTCTCAGCGAATGCCAATCAGTTGCGCTTTTTGATAACCTACAACGACAAGGCCTCCACTTACATATACAGCATGATAATGGTAATACTTTCCCTGGTGCTACAGCTTCTAGTTGGAATAATGCTGATCTTTAAGGTAAGAAGAAATCCCAATGAATATCAATCCATTTATATATGAAACCTGCCTCCAGAGACGCCTCAAGAGGATCAAGAGCCAAAGCTACGAGAGAACGAATGATCTTCTGGTGATGGGAGTTTTCATGATCACAGTGATCAACATAATGCTGGCCGCCTTCACCACAACCGATGGCAATGCCCATTAATGGAACTATATATTTTCAAAGTATATTTATACGTATATTTAAAATTGTATTTTATACAATATAACAGAAAGAACTATGTGGTAAATGCTAAGTTAACATGGAGAGAACCTATAATGAACGACCATTCGGGCGTTCACATTGTTCCAGCGGCTCTCACACATAAATGCACTTGACGTATCTGACGTACGATATCTCAGCTTGTGTGGGGGACTTGGTAGTTAAAAGGAGCATTATTCCTAGCCCGAGTAATCCTTCTTCACGCACTTGGCAATGGTGCTCAGCTGCATGTTGGTGGTGCCCTCATAGATGGCTCCGATCTTCACGTCACGGTAGTACTTCTCCTGGGGGAAATCACGGGTGAAGCCCACACCTCCCATCCAGTCGACGCACTTGATCGCCGCCCTCTGGGCCACCTCCGAGGCGTAGTACTTGGCCATGGCGGCCTCCTTCAGGAAGGGAACACCCTGCTCCTGCAGACGGGCGGCATTGTAGGTCATCAGGCGAGCAGCCTCGATCTCTGTGGCCACGGTGGCGATCTGGTGCTGCATCGACTGGAAGTTGTAGATGGCCTCACCGAACTGCTTGCGCTCCAGCAGATACGGGATGGTGGCATCGAAGGTTCCCTGGGCCAGGCCCACCATCTGGGCGGCGATGCCGATGCGGCCCTCGTTCAGGAAGCCAGCGGCATACTTGTAGCCATGACCGAAGGTTCCCAGGATATTCTCCTCGGGCACGCGGACATTGTCGAAGGTAAGCATGCAGGTACCGGAGGCCCGGATGCCCAGCTTATCCTCCGGCTTGTTGACAATCAGTCCGGGGGTTTCACGGTCCACGATGAAGGTGGTGATGCCGCGGTATTTCTGGAATAAATTTATAAAATTATAAATTAATTAGTTATTGAGAGTACAAATATAAAAGCTAATATTCCTTGTTTTAGATTTAGATTCCTTTAAGAAAACGAGTGCACATTTATTCTTCTATAGAATGAACTCTGATCTGATTGCGATAAGATGGCAATCATTTACAAAAACATAAAGATTAGCTATGGAAAATATTATAAAATCGATGATAAGGTGCTGTGAAAAAGTGAAAACTAGGCTTAGAAAATTAATACGATTAATCTACTTTTCTGCAAGTGGAAGCTAATAGATTGGTTTACAGGTGACCTTCAGCTATTAAAATCTCAACTGTGCTACTTACATCCTCTGGCTTGGCATTGGCAAAGACCAGGAAAACTCCAGCCACATCAGAGTTGGAGATCCACATCTTGGTGCCGTTGATCACGTAATGGTTTCCGTCCTTCTTCGCCACCGTCTTCAGGGAGAATGCATCCGAGCCTGCTCCGGGCTCAGTCAGGGCAAAGCTGCCAGCATACTCCTGGGCCAACTTGGGCAGGTACTTGGCCTTCTGCTCGGCATTTCCGAACTTGATCATCAGGGAATTGACCAGTGTATTGTGGATGTCCACAAAGGCGGCCACGGCGGGATCGATCTTGGACAGCTCCTCTACCACAATGATGTTGGTCATGAAGTTGCAGCCACTGCCGCCCAGTTCGGTGTCGATCTCAATGCCCATCAGGCCATTCTCGAAAACGGCCTTCACCACGGAGGGATCGAACTTGTGCTCGAAGTCCATTTTCTTGACCAGGGGCTGGATCTGTTCCTGAGCCAGTTTGGCAACTAAAAATGGAAGGTAAAAAATAATTTTTAAGTAAATTATTTATTAATTTAAATGGGAAACATTTTAGAAAATTATATTGCTTTATTTTTTAAGTATCTTCTGCAGATCCATAAAAATGTTCGCTTGGTAAAAAGATCATAATGATCAGATCATATAAAGCTTCTTTGCAGAACCATAAAAAGTTCATCATAATGATCTTCAAGTAAAAGCTTTTACTAAAGTTTAAATAAAGCTTTAGAGAACTTTTAACGGCACGTTTTTCTTTGAAACGAAATCGTTAATAGAACGGGTCTAAAGCTTTTTTATTTATTTTATACTCTGCTCTGCCTCTTTATCTTCTAAGGGGTCTGGTGTGTTTGCTGTGGGTCGTCTGTTTGTATCAGTTGAGGTATTTCTCTATATAAACATCTACATATATGTTTATGTATATACTGGATACAAATTCGATGTGTGGGTGTTGTGCGTGTGTCTTTTTATCAGCAGATTCTCCGACTTATTCTCAGATTGCGTGGGGCTCTCTCAGCTCTTTTTTTTCTCATTTTCTATTATTCTCTCAGAGGGTTTGTTATGGATCTTTTTTTAAGCATTTATTTTTTCTTGACTTTGTTTAGTTGTCTGTCTGAAAAGCCACCAACTGGCACACACCCACTAAATTTCTCACACCCCTCCTTTCCTTTTCTTTCCTTTCCTTTCCTTTCCCGTATTTATTTATTAACCTTTCTGCTTTTTCCTTGTGTTCTATGACTTTTAATAATTTACTAACTTTAGTCTAGTTTTCCTCACCATATGTGCCCTGGACATGGAAATTTTCGAACAGATGTGACGTGTCCCAATGGGCACGATGGAAGAATTTAATTGTCCTACTTTTGGCAAAAAGGAAAAGTCCTTGCCTTAGCTAAAAGGAAGTTCAGCTGGGACTTTAGGCTAATTTTTTCTTCGTTCTTTGCCTATTTTTTTAGCTTTTGAACAGTGTGATAGCTGTACTAGTTTGTGAAATATTTTGTGGGCAACTGTACCAGTTTCTGGCATGTTTAGTGGAATACTGTACTAGTTTCTGGCACTGTGTATTTTTGTAAATATTTTTTATAAATAAAAAAAGTATTTGTGCTGTACTGAGCTTGTACTTAAGAGGGCTTAGAAAAAAGATAACAAAAAACCAGTTTTACTTTATGCACTTAGCCACTTTGCATTCAGCTCAGATTACGCAACCATCGCACCATATAGACACAAACACACGCGCCTAGGAATATTTGTATAAATAGGAAACCATATAGATTGAGACCAATTGAGTGATTGATAAGCGGGGGACAAAGGAATATTAATTTGGCGGATTACTAATATAATAAAAGGAGTATAAAAATGTAACCTTCCCAACTAGGAATCGGATGGTTTGCGATAAGGAGGTGAGTCCTTTTCGCTCAGCCGATTCAACTCTCTAGGGAAGGGCGCCACCAAGAGCTACGCCCCCGATTGCCCGGAGTGATCACTAGAACAGTGATCACAGGTGGGCGGAGGGCGTGGCACAGTGGCATTTAATGCTCTATCACAAGTGTAACGCTTTCCGGTTGACGTTGGAAAACCAAAACCGATCAGCTGACTGACTTGTGAAAAATCGAAAAGAAAATTAAAATTACTAGGACTAGGGATCCAACCGACCTCGAACCCACGCTTTGGGGACTAATTTTTTTTCTCTTCATTTTACCGGCAGCTCAACGGGGAACGCCAACGCCGGCCAAGCATAAGCAGCGACGAAAATCGTGGTTGAGCGGCGGCGGCAGAGAAAAGCTATATTTAGAACACGTGTGTGAGTGAGCGCTTGTCAGTGTGAGTACACGCCACCCACCCCCTTTTTCTCGAAGGTAAATATTTTATGGAAAATATTTTTCCTAATTTTAATGCTAAATGCTTAATAAAATATTAAATAACTTAAATTGGAGAAGTAAAGGAAGAATAAGTAATGGACAAATTTTAGTCTCTTGAAAAAGCTTATGATTAGGTCAGACCTTGAACTTGCCAAGCTGGCAGCTTTTAAAGGTAATATTTATAGAGCTTTGAAGAACATAAAATATCCTTAAAAATTATGCTGGCAGTCTATACGATATTGAGGATAATCATTTACACAGCTATTATTATAGATTTTTTTTCACACACTTTAAAAAACATGAAAGTATTAGAAATAAAAAAATTACTCCGGCCGAAAGTCTTAGCAACTATGGCCGATTCCTCCCTGTACCTTAAGTTTTAAACTTCTGGCAACAGAGTACAATAAATAAATAAAAAAATTACGTTCTCAATTTTTACACTTAGCAAATTTTGCGTTTAGTTTATAAAAAATATATTATATATTTTGTTTAATTTTTAATCACTTAGCAAACACACTTAAAGTTTTTTTTCCACCTCACTTTAATCACTCAAGGATCAAATTATATTAACCTATTCATCAAAATAAATAAATTATACAAATTATTATAATAAATCCTTTATAAGGTATGAAAGTAAAATTTGCATTTCTATATACTTTGGAGCCACATATGTATGTATTTGTATAATTTTTTTCTCTGTAATATTATTATTTAAAGGATAACAATATCCTTAGAACCAATTTTCTCTTACTTTAAATAGACATACAAAGTAAAAACCATCATAAATTATATAATTTCTGCGCAGCCACAAGGCAAATTGATTCAATTAACTTCTTTACCACAATAAATGCAAATCAAAAAGGGCAAGTAATACACAAGAAAAATATACAAGTAACAAAGAAAATTTCCACAAAATAATATATGAGTCAAAATCAGCAAGAAAATCCTCCAAACCTACCGTACTGATATTAAATGACATTTTACTTCCACTATCATAATAAAAATGTGCTTATCTGGCAGGCAGCCGCCCCTCCACTCTCTGTTCCCCTAACTAAACACACTTTATCAGCAGAAAAAAAGGAAGAATAAATACTCGAAAAATATTATTACCTACTTTATAGTAATGCACCATGGCTTATACATGAAAATCGAAAATAAATAATAAATAACAACAGGGGCAGCATCAATATGCGATGCTTGGAGTTACGTAACAAGACAAATTAAACACCATACAAAAAAATATCTAAAAATTTCGGCATGGAATATAAAACACGCTTATCAAATTGGGGTTATAGGTAGGGGTCTCAGGGATCTACATAGCTCAAAAGGTAACTCACCAGTCTCCTTCATCATCTTCTCGTCGTCGGTGAGGAAGGTGAGTGGTGGGGGCAGACCCGTCGCCGAGGACATTGCTGCATTTTGCTGACGTGCCGCAGCATTTACCAGCTAAACCAAAAAAAAATATATATAAAAAATTACACCACAAATGAATTAAATTAAAGTCAAAGTGTCGTTTTCGGGGGCGTGGCACACACTCACCATGCGCACGGGCAGTTTCTTCAGGCTGTTCATCATCTTGAATGTGGTGGAAATATTAATTTAATCAAGTGGCCAAACTGGACTTTGCTAAGATTTCTAGGACCGGATGCCCAAAGACAACACCACAGCAACCAGTTGCTAAAACGCGACTGAATTTCCATTCTCCAGCAGCAGTGGCGATCACCGAAGAGCAGTAAAAAGCTTAAAAGCTTTTTTGAAAAAAAAGCTATAATAATCTACAAATTGTGATGGGTTCTTAAAAAAAATCTAGAGTTCTAAAACGATGGAATAATACAGTGGGGTTGTGAAAATATTTTAAAAGCAATGATATATTATTTTAAAATTAATCAAATATTTATAACCCAAAACATCGATATATCGAGTAAATTCACATTTTTTTGTATTTAAAGAATAAATATCTTAGTAAATGTTTTGTTTTAATATTTTCTTATTTATTTATTTACATATACATATGTATATAAGAAATAAAAAATAAATGAATAATAATTTTAAACTAAATATGCACTAAGAAAAATTACAAACCCAGCATCTATCTATCTATTATATATAAAAAAAAAATGAATTAATACAAATTAAACCCTAAAAACAGACACAAATAAAAATGTATTATTTTAAATTTAAAATTTTACCAAATTTTTATTCATTTATTTATTTTTTTTTTTTTTTGGGTTTCAACGTATATTTATTACATTATTATTTATATATATAATCTTAAAATCCATCGTTTCCACATTTACATTTTCTTTTAATTCTTAAATTTCTTTGTTTAGTTTTGTTCTTATTTAAGAAGATTATCTTCAATACTTACCAATATTTACAAGAAAAGTCGGGTAGAATTAAAATAAGTTACAAAGGCTACTTTTAGCTAGTTGATTAGAATATTTCGTTTAGTTTGAATTTAGAAATTACAAATGTTTCGCCTTAGAAATCCCTAAAGATTTTATTTCTATTTACAAATATATTTAATATTTTAATTAAATTCCGTTGTTCCATATTTTTAGAAATTATTATTGAATTTTAAATGTACAATCTTATTCTCACATTCTCTTCCACTATCAATTATTTGCTACAAATCTGGGAACTATTTAGGTTTATTAAATCTACTTAGTTAAATATATTTCTTCAAAATAAACTTTCGAAAACGTTCTATATATTATTCAACAAATCACAAATAGCATTACTCTGTCATAAGTATGAATATAACGGACACTTTTGTCTTTAGTATAATTATTTTATAAAGTTAAAAGCTCAATTTTAAATAAAATTCTAAAAAGTGTTGGAAAGCATTTTCAGACTGATTTGACATTTCTGGCTGTCATTGAGGGCTGATCAATAATATTGTTACCGATATTAATCGGATAGAAAAACTAACTAAAAAAACCTAATATAAACCTATTATATTCGAACTAGAATTATTAAATTTAATAGCTGAACTACCCAAATTGTTTAAAAACCCGAAATTAAGCTAGTTTTTATCACATAAAGTCAACCGATGACAGTTCTCAACTATCGCTGCAAATACCACCTCTGACACATCACTTTTCCCATCGCTAACCGCGACCCATCTGTCAAATTTCTTTCTTTTCGTTGTTTTTACGACGGTAAGTGCGTTTTCGTGGTTAATTTCGTTTTTGGCCTGCCATCCCCGCATATTATGCCCCATAAACAATGAAAAGGGGGAAATAGGGCAGGGCCAGACGCGATAAAGCGAATATTTCGATTTTCCGAGAAACCCAGACTAACGCAGTGCATTTTGTTTACAGTCCGCAGCACAAGCAAGATGAAACTGAACAAGTTCGTGTCGTCGTCGCGCAGGAAGAACCGCAAGCGCCACTTCCAGGCTCCCTCCCACATCCGCCGGCGGCTCATGTCCGCGCCGCTGTCCAAGGAGCTGCGCCAGAAGTACAACGTGCGCTCCATGCCCATTCGTCGCGACGATGAGGTCCAGGTGATCCGCGGCCACTTCAAGGGTAACCAGGTTGGCAAGGTTGTCCAGTCCTACCGCAAGAAGTTCGTCGTCTACATTGAGAAGATCCAGCGCGAGAACGCCAACGGCACCAACGTCTACGTTGGCATCCATCCCAGCAAGGTGCTGATTGTCAAGCTGAAGCTCGACAAGGACCGCAAGGCCATCCTGGAGCGCCGTGGCAAGGGACGTCTGGCTGCTCTCGGCAAGGACAAGGGCAAGTACACCGAGGAGACCGCCGCTGCCCAGCCTATGGAGACCGCGTAAATTACCGGCAAACAGTCTGGATCGCAATCGCCTCTGTGACGTCGCTGTTTACTGTTTTTACCGTAACGATTAGTGTAAAAAACAAAACAACTTAAAAAATCGCGTGTGAAAATGCCGCCATTCTTTACAATAAAGAACAGTTGATTTTTCGCAAAAATTGACAATGTTTCGTTTCCATTTAAATGTTTCAAATGTTTTCAAAGGCGCTATCTGGGGTCTGCATCAGACCTGGATTAGCGTCCAGGATTTTGGTTCGTTCCGGCTTATCAGGCTGACATTTTTTTGATAGGCATGTGATTTGTTTTGTAGAGATTGACTCTAGTATTGTGGAATACAACTTTCATAATTGTTAATATTGGCACTGAAAAATTGTTTTAGAAAATAATCAATTGCCAGACCTATTCCTTCGTCCATTTAGGCTATCCCGATAGTTTAAATTCTGTTCCTCAACAAATTTTAAACCCAAATCCTTTTTGATACGTTCATTTTTTTGTGAAATATTTGAACAGAACTATTGGTAAAGGAAGATTATCTAGGAATGTTTTTTTATAGAACGTTTACATAGCTTTTTGATTGACTTTAGGAGATACATATGTATGTATTCTTGAACCAAACAAAAATGTATAAACTTTTTAATAGGCAGTAGTAGCTTTTTAAGTAAGTTTTGTATATTTCATCGAACACATTTCTTTTGGTAGCAGTTATACATTTATTTAATTATAAAGTCAACAATTAAAAATAAGAAAGTCACATATCTATGCCACTTTACAAATTCATGCTGGGTCTTTAGAACATTACCCTTCAGTGAAGCATTTTCGTTTCCCCTGCATCAAGGATTATCTCTGTTCGACAAATTAAATTAGATTTCTTGTTAAATTAACATGTGTTTGTATTTGTATTGAGTTTCGTACGCATACATACATAAGTTATATCTATGAGATACGAGAAGACACTTGAATGGCTTTGGTTTATTGCTTGTGGCATTTGTACGATCAAATATTCTTAACCTAGTAATGGCGCCCCGAGCGCTGATTGTTGGAATCGTAGGGCTTGTGACGCTTCTCCTCGCGGGCCTTGCCCTTCGATGGTTTCGCCTCCTCCTCGTAATCCTCGCCCAACTTGCGCTTGGCCTCCTCCTTAATGAATGCCTTACGCTGCGCTGGGAATAAACCATTGGGCTCCCTTACTATGTTGGCCTTGGCACAATAGGCCTGCGGATCGTAGTCCGGAGTGTCATCGTCGTCCCAATTTTCCTCAGACTCAATCTTGGGATGCTTGGTGTCTTCGGATAAAACAGAGGCCGCACTTGTCTGATACTGGACTATAATCTTGCGATCGTCACAGGTTTTGAGATGTGGCTATCGGGATATAGAGTTTTAAAAGCAGTATGTCCAATTTGTAGCATATTACTTACATAGTACTCCGGTTCTGGGATCAAATGCCCCTTATTAAAGGGACAGACCATTAGATTTACCGTATCTTTGTAGAGTACACGGCATTTTAGGATGTGCTGCTGCAGTTTCTTGCGCAGCATTTTGTGCTCCTTGTTGTAGGGGCAGTACACCATATCGGATTCGTCGCAGTCCATGATTAATAACTAAAGTAATTCGAGATCGAGTTTAGCAATTACTTTGTATGCCTCGCGCTATTTGCAGACAGTGTTGGAAAGCATTAGTTAGTCGAAAAGCCAGTGCTATTAATATTTAAAAGTCGTCCGATAGTTTTAAAGTGTTTTTAGCAGGGATCGTAAATAACAGTTATGAGATAAATATAAATTGGACCCAAAAAAATTGACTGCGACGGTAGGAAAATTATGTATTCCTTATTTTTGGAAGGACTTTGCAGAAATAGGATAAATTTGTATATGCAATTTTGATTTTTTTAATCTTTTGTAACTATTATTTTTAATTTTTATTAAAAAAGTTGAAAATAATTATTATTATTAAATTTTTATATAAAAGTTGATTCATAACTGTTATTTGTAATTTTTATTTTGAAAATAACAAATAACAATTATTTTCTATATTTATTTTAAAAATTGGAGATAACTGTTATTTATCAATTTTAATTTTAAAAATTGGAGATAACTGTTATTTATCAATTTTTATTTTAAAAATTGAAAATAAAAATTGAATGGCTATAACTTTTGCAATCACAATGGACTCCGAGGCTTTTAAAATGGTGACCGAGCAAATTTTCGAGGGCTTGAAGATATATTGAAAATAATTGTTATTTGTAACTTTTATTTTGAAAATTACAAATAACAGCTATGAACTAACTTTTATTTAAAAATTGAAAAATAATAATTATTTTTAACTTTAAAAAAAAAAAAAACAGTTAATTTGCAATTATTTTTTTATAATCAAAAAATAACTGTTATTGTACAATTTTTATGTTAAAAATTATAAAAACTCTTTCTGTTATTAGGTTTAAGTCAAGTTAAGTAAATAATTTCTGATTTTAATTAAAGTGTTTATTTCATTATACGATATTTTTGGGAGTATCGCTTAAAAAACTGGCTCAATGTTGTAATTTTACAACACTGCTTTCTATCAACAAATTTGCCAATTTACAACACTGCTTTCTATCAACAAACAACGCAGCTGTGAAAAATATTTATAAAAATCGTAAAATACATAATAATCATAGTTTTTAGTAGCTTGATTAGCACAGCAGCCGCAAGATGGGCAAGGGTTTCAACAACTACATGTGCAAGAAGTTCTTTCACCCCGCCTCCAGGGACAATCTGAAGAGGGTAAGTACTGGCTCGTCTGATGAAATCGTAGTTTTATTAGAAGGAAGGGGATATAATTATATGGATTTAATTATATTGCAGGTATGGATGGCGGAGCAGCAGGCGGAGGCATACAAGAAAAAGCAGGAGGAGCTGCGCAATCAGTACGAAAAGGAGCAGAATCTGCACGAGAACAAGGCGATGCTGAGCAAGGACAGCAAGGATAAGCTGAGTGTCAACTTCATGTACGAGCCGCCGCCAGGAGTGCGAAAAGAGCGCGAGAAGGACGACAACGAGCCGGAGTACAAGTTCGAGTGGCAGCGCAAATACAATGCTCCCCGAGAGTCATACTGCAAGGGCGACACCGAGATCCGGGACCAGCCCTTCGGCATCCAGGTGCGCAACGTTCGCTGCCTCAAGTGCCACAAGTGGGGGCACATCAACACGGACAAGGAGTGCAGCATGTACAGCATCTCGATGAGCGAGGCCCGGAAATTACACGCCGAAAGCGAGGCCACCGACATCATGGCCAAGAACGTGCTCGAGGAGCAGATGAAGGAGGATGGCCTCATGATGAAGCGATCGGCGCTGGAGCTGCAGAGCATCAAGACCATCCGTCAGCAGCATCAACTGGTGCCCAGCGATGGCGAGGAGGAGGAAGCCAACGCTCAATCACAAAACCCAGAGCTGCTCTTCCTCAAATCGCTGTCCAAAAAGCAGAAGCTGAAGCTGCTGAAGAAGCTGGAGAAGATTGAGCGCATGAAGCGCAAGGGCGATCAGGCCATCAAGAAATCCGCCAAGAAAAAGGCCAAAAAGCAAAAGGATGAGAAAGAAGGCAAGAAAAAGAAATCCAAGAGCGAAAAATCAGGGAGAAAAGAGCGAAAATCTTCTATTGGCGATACCAGTTCATCATCATCGTCCTCGGATAGCGAGGACAATCGCCGAAGCAGCCACAAAGATGACAAGAGGAGCGGTCAACACAGGTCGAGGGATGCTGAGGACTCTCACCACCGACGCAGGGATGAGCAGAGGCATCGCAGAGATCGCTCTCGTTCCGTCAGCAGAGATAGGAGGAGGAAGAGAGAGCGCCGGGACTATCATGCCAGGCGATAAGACTTTCTTTGTGAAACCACCAACACAATAAAATATATCAACATCTTTTTATATCTTTATCAAAACCGCCATAATTCATATTTTCATGGGTTCCGAAATTAGATCCTGGCCAGCTGAGCTGTTGTCGAGGATCCAGCGGAGACGCAGAGCTCGGCGCCGTGAGTGCTCCCGCCCTCCCGCGAAATGCTCTTCACATGGATGTGGCTCTTGAGCATGGCAGCCCGCAGAATGAGCATCCTGGTGTGGCGCTGATACTGCTTGCCCATGATCAGAGCCCGCTCGAAGGTGCTGTTCCTCTGGTCCGCCTCCTTGGCGTACAGGATCTTGTTGTGCGAATCGATGCGCGCCTGGATCTGCCCGTCCAATATCAGCTGCATCACCTCGTTCTCCAGATCCCCGACCGATGAATTGAAGGCCATGGCCATTTTGTGCATGTCCGCGGACATATAGGGACTGAAGTATTGGATCAGCGCCCGGTTACGTATCTTGGTGTAGAGAGCCGTGACATGAGGCGCTATGTACATGTCCACCAGCAGATTGTCGCGAATCTCATCCAGCAGAGTCAAGCAGGAGGCATACTTGCTCTCGTAGAACTTGAAGATGATATCCCTCAGCTGCGGCTCCAGTTCCAAGAAGAGCTTGAACGATGTGGAGGCAATGACCAGGCGCTTCAACTCCGGCCTATCGAAGGTGGCCAGGGCGCAGAGTCCACCATACACAGCCACATTGCTGGTGGAGATCATCTCGGGGAAATCGCAGTGATCAAAGTTGGCGTTGAGGAAGTGCTTGGCGGCCACCTTGTACTTCTTCTGCTGCAGCTCCGCCAGTCCGGCTGCGCACTCCAGGCGCGTGTGCACCTGGGCGTTGGCCTCCTTGGAGCCCTCGGCAAAGTCGGGGGTGCTCTCCGCCTTGGAAATGTAGCTCATGACGTGGGCCCAGTTCTGCAGATAGATAGACACCTTGATGACGTTCAGGCACATGTTGACCACATGCTTGCCACTGGTGCAGTAGTCCCTGGCCCGCGAGTAGCACTTGAGGGCGTTGGTGAGGTCGCCGCAGCTGAGATAATGATCGGCCAGGTCATCGTGACCGCGCCGAATGCTCTCCTTGATCGAATTCGACTTGTAGTTCTTCAAATCAGAGTCCAGCTTCTCCAGCTTCAGCGCTGCCTTCTTCATCTTGGTGTCCACCCAGACGGCGTCAAAGGCGAAGGCATCCTTCTCACCTGCCGGCTGCGCTTGTCCCTGGGCCTGGGCCACCGGCTGCGCGGCTATGTCCGGCAAGGGAGCAGCTGCCGGTGCGCCCGGAACAGCAGCAGCAGCTGCTGGGGCTGCTGGCGGATCTCCGACAGTCGGCGGAGAGGGTGCATTGGCGGCATTTAGATCGCCCAACCGCTTGTGCAGCAACTGGTACAGATTGACGTTGTAGGTGGTCTGGACATAGGTAATGGCCATCTTCAGAGCCTCCACCGCCAAGATGGGGCAGACGTCCGCCACATAAATGAGACGATGCAGCCGCACTATGCCCGAATATTGATTGGCGTACACCTCCAGATCGATGCTGGGGTTCTCCACCACAATCTGCTGCTCCTCATTGTTTTCGTTGTCCTCGTTGGGCGGCGCATCCACTTGCATCGGCTCCACGGCGTTCTTTTGTTTGCAAAATACACAACATTTTTTTACAGTAAAGAAATAATCGAAATACGGCGTAGTTTAAGGGATATTCTCACCTGCATGAGTGGCGGAATCGGCAGGACGGGCATCTTGCGTCGATTTGCGGATATCAATTCTTGCTCAAGTTCTAGTTCTGTCAATTTATTTGGCCCGATTTGCAAATGATTCCAGTTTTTCGCATCGATACCAGTGATGTCATTTCCGCTTTTTTCCCGTCAAATTGTGAAATTTGTGTAATATTTACCATAGGTAATTTTTGCTTGTGCAAAAATTTGTTGTGGCGAAACGGCTTGACCTAATTTATTAATTTATATGACATGGAATAACGTTACATTTGGACAATTTTTCTAAAAATGTTTCATTGAAAAATATGTGCAGGTATAGGAGTTGTAGGGAATCTTCATGTTTCATTGAAAAATATGTGCAGGTATAGGAGTTGTAGGCTCCCCAAAAAAAAAGTTGAATTGCGGTGTACATCCTAACGGTCCACAGAATCGCCCGATATGATAACTAGAATATGCATTAGTTAAAGGATAATTGTCCGGAGGTAACACCGTGGAGTTTTTTTTTTCGATATCTCATGAAAGTTTGAAGTCAAAAATTCAATTCCTGACTAAACAAAAAAGTTAATTTGTAAAATAAAAAATAAAAATAAAAAATTACAAAAAACCCGACGGTGATACCTGGAGAATTAGTAGCAGAAGCTGTGTGCAAAATTTCAAAACGATTAGTCAAGTAGATTTTGAGTAATCGTGTTCGCCGACTTTGAAAATGACACTTTTCAGGAGAGCGCTTTAATGTTTTGGCTACATCGTTACATCGAACATAGAGTGACCTCCGTTCAACTATAAATATAAAATATAAAAATAATATAAAATATCTATTAGTTTAATTTTTTTGCATTTTGGTTGTTTCTTTTTCCATTTCTTGTTTCTTTTCTTTAAAAAATAATATTCAAAAAATCTGCTTATTTCTTGACTTTTCTCCCTGGAATTCCGCCTTTAGCTGTTTTATTTTGTCAATCCAGCTTTTTTTTGGTCAGAAAAAAATGACATCACTGATCGATACCGGACGAATTAGAGATGGGACAATAGGAGTCACTGAAAAATATATATTGAACTTTAATCAAAAAGGAATTTTTGCATCTTTATTTTAATTACTTCTTGAAAACAATTCAAATTCATATTCATATTCATATTTCAATTCATATTTCCCACAAAAATAAAAAAGAAATAACAAAATCACCGTTTTTAGCACCGTGACTTTATTCCTATCGTCCGCCTCTATCTAACTGCATCGATATTCAACACTGTTTTACGAAAGACATGAAGAAGAAGAAGCATTCCAGTTTTTCGCATCGATACCGGACGAATTAGAGATGGGACAATCGGAGTCACGGAAAAATATAAGTTGAACTTTGATCAAATTGGAATTGTTTTAGCTTTATTTTAATAACTTCAGAAAAACAATTCAAATTCATATTCATATTTATATGTCAATTCATTTTTCTTACAAAAATGTAAAAGAAATATCAAAATCACTGTTTTAATAACCGTGACTTTATTTCTATCGCCAGCCTCTAGCTAACTGCATCGATATCTAAATCACTTTCCAACACTGTTTTCCTAACGGCAAGAAGAAGAAGCGCACCACGCAGAGTGATAGACTTTCAGTTGTTTGTGAAATAAACAAAATAAAACAATAAAAACAAAGAAATAAACCAAATCAGGATGTCGAACATAACGGCAGCGGTAATAGCCAACCGCAACAAGAAGCATTTCCTGGGCGTACCCGCGCCGTTGGGCTATGTGGCCGGTGTGGGTCGAGGGTAAGTACCGATAAATTAGAGTTCCTCAGAAAAGAGCTTAAATATTAATAATTCTATATAATTCCAGAGCCACTGGCTTCACCACCCGTTCGGATATTGGTCCAGCCCGTGATGCCAACGATGTGTCCGACGATCGGCACGCTCCGCCGGCCACCAAACGTAAGAAAAAAGACGAAGAAGAGGAGGAGGACGAAGACTTGAACGACTCAAACTATGACGAGTTTAGTGGTTACAGCGGCTCCCTGTTCTCCAAGGATCCGTACGACAAGGACGACGAGGAGGCGGATGCCATCTACGATTCCATAGACAAGCGAATGGATGAGAAGCGCAAGGAGTACCGCGATCGGCGACTGCGTGAGGATCTGGAGCGTTATCGCCAGGAGCGACCGAAGATCCAGCAGCAGTTCAGTGACCTCAAACGCTCCCTGGCCAGCGTCACGTCGGAGGAATGGTCCACCATACCGGAGGTGGGCGATAGTCGCAACCGAAAGCAAAGGAACCCGCGGGCGGAGAAGTTCACTCCACTGCCGGATAGTGTGCTTTCGAGGAGTCTGGGCGGCGAGTCATCCTCCACGTTGGATCCCTCGTCTGGCTTGGCCTCTATGGTTCCTGGAGTGGCCACACCTGGGATGCTGACACCCACTGGGGATTTGGATCTGCGGAAGATTGGCCAGGCTCGTAATACCCTGATGAATGTAAAGCTATCGCAGGTCTCTGACTCGGTAACGGGTCAAACGGTGGTGGATCCCAAGGGCTACCTCACCGACCTGCAGAGCATGATTCCCACCTACGGCGGCGACATAAATGACATCAAGAAGGCGCGCTTGCTGCTGAAAAGTGTGCGGGAGACGAACCCCAATCATCCGCCCGCTTGGATAGCTTCTGCCCGCTTGGAGGAGGTCACCGGCAAGGTTCAGATGGCCAGAAATCTGATAATGCGCGGCTGCGAAATGAATCCCCAGTCGGAGGACCTTTGGCTGGAGGCAGCGCGCCTCCAACCGCCGGACACAGCGAAGGCGGTCATAGCACAGGCTGCTCGTCATATTCCTACCTCTGTCAGGATTTGGATCAAGGCTGCCGACTTGGAGACTGAAACGAAAGCCAAACGTCGCGTGTTCCGCAAGGCCTTGGAGCACATCCCGAATTCCGTCCGTCTGTGGAAGGCCGCCGTGGAGCTGGAGAATCCCGACGATGCCCGTATCCTGCTCTCCCGAGCTGTGGAGTGCTGCAACACCAGTGTGGAACTGTGGCTGGCCCTGGCCCGCCTGGAAACCTACGAGAATGCCCGAAAGGTGCTGAACAAGGCCCGCGAGAATATACCAACGGATCGACAGATTTGGACAACGGCTGCCAAGCTGGAGGAGGCCAACGGGAACATTCACATGGTGGAGAAGATCATTGATCGTTCGCTGACCTCGCTCACGGTCAACGGAGTAGAGATCAATCGCGATCACTGGTTCCAGGAGGCCATCGAGTCGGAGAAGTCGGGGGCCGTCAACTGCTGTCAGGCCATTGTGAAGGCGGTGATTGGCATCGGTGTGGAGGAGGAGGATCGCAAGCAGACCTGGATCGATGATGCGGATTTCGTGAGTATTATAAACCCATTAATCTTTGGGAAATTAACTCGATTTCTCCCCCTTCCAGTGCGCCAAGGAGAACGCCTTTGAGTGCGCCCGCGCGGTCTTCGCCCATGCCCTCCAAGTGTTTCCGTCCAAGAAGAGCATTTGGCTGCGAGCCGCTTACTTCGAGAAGAACCATGGCACCCGTGAATCCCTGGAAGCCTTGCTGCAGCGGGCCGTAGCCCATTGCCCCAAATCGGAGATCCTGTGGCTGATGGGCGCCAAATCCAAATGGATGGCCGGCGATGTGCCCGCGGCAAGAGGTATTCTCTCGTTGGCCTTCCAGGCCAATCCCAATTCCGAGGATATTTGGTTGGCTGCCGTCAAGTTGGAGTCAGAGAACTCGGAGTACGAACGAGCGCGACGCTTGTTGGCCAAGGCCAGAGGATCGGCTCCCACGCCCCGAGTGATGATGAAGTCAGCCCGTCTGGAATGGGCGCTGGAGCGCTTTGACGAGGCCCTGCGGCTGCTCGAAGAGGCCGTGGAAGTATTCCCCGATTTCCCCAAACTCTGGATGATGAAGGGTCAGATCGAGGAGCAACAGAGGCGGACGGATGATGCGGCTGCCACCTACACGCTGGGCCTGAAGAAGTGCCCCACATCCATTCCCCTGTGGATTCTATCCGCTAACCTGGAGGAGCGCAAGGGAGTGCTGACCAAGGCGCGTTCCATCCTGGAACGGGGACGCCTGCGTAATCCCAAGGTGGCTGTGCTCTGGCTGGAGGCCATTCGAGTGGAATTGCGGGCGGGTCTCAAGGAGATAGCCAGCACCATGATGGCGCGAGCCCTGCAGGAATGCCCCAATGCCGGCGAACTCTGGGCCGAGGCCATCTTTATGGAAACGAAGCCTCAGCGAAAGACCAAGTCTGTGGATGCTCTGAAGAAATGCGAGCACGATCCGCATGTGCTGCTGGCTGTGTCGAAGCTTTTCTGGTCCGAACACAAGTTCTCCAAGTGCAGGGATTGGCTCAATCGAACGGTAAGTCTTTATATTGTATTACACCTCATTTTGAATTACACGGGATTTTTAAGAAAATAATATACGGTCACTTTGGTTTGGCGAATAAGAACGATCAGCAAGTGAAACATGGAGAAAAAACGAAATCATTAGAAATAAAATCAATCCGACTTTATAATTTGAAAATAAAAGCCTAGTAGTTCACAATATTAACTTTCCTATTTTTTAACCCAAACTAATCACTGATTTATTGCAGGTCAAGATCGATCCCGACCTGGGCGATGCCTGGGCCTACTTCTACAAGTTCGAATTACTCCACGGCACGGAGCAGCAGCAGAAGGAGATCCTCGATCGCTGCATTTCCGCTGAACCCACACACGGCGAGTCCTGGTGTCGCGTCAGCAAGAACATCCAAAATTGGCAGTTCAAAACCCCGGATACGCTGCGAGCCGTGGTCCGGGAACTGTCCATCCCTGTTTAAGCTTAAGTTTAAGTTTCATTTGATTAAATATATACTTTTCCGTGCAGTCCTAGTGCTGCATCTCTCGATATCCTTTAAAAATACGATGGACTTCCTTGAAGTGCTTGAAGATGAACTCGCAGAGAAAGAGGCCAAAGCTGGCGGCAGCTCCACAGCCAAAGATGCCCAAGGCATAGCGGCATTCGGTAATCCCAATAGAGACAAAGCCACCCACTCCGCCCTCGCACTTGGGCTTCTGGGGTATCCACTTGCGTTCCTCGCGATTTACCAGGCTCACCTCCCGCTGCCAACGTAATCTGGGTGAGAAAATGGGTGAAAATAAGTTAAGAAACCCGTTTCCTGAACTTCAACTTACTGCCTTCGCATGAGTTCCTTGTAGGGAAAATTCTTTCTGGTGGGAATGGCCAGCATGGGCAGCTGGAAGGGCTCCAGTTCCATCAGTCCGCACTTTTCCGGCTCACTAAATGTGTCGCTCACAATCTGATAGCCCGCCTGGAGCTCCACCTGGTAAGCAAATAGGCCAGTCCTCATCCTTTCCATGCCCAATACCGGACGAATATAGACATTGTCGCCCTTGGAGGCGATTTTCTTATGATACAAATTCTTGGTCACCGGATCCGTCGACTCCGTAAAGTATATCTTATTGTACTGCGTATCCTGGACACCAATTTCTAGAGGGGATTGCCCAAGATCACCCAGTGATTTTATTGCATCAGAGGGACTCTGCAGCAGAGCCACAATATTGGCTGAAAAGGAGGTGAACAGGAAGAGGGCCGCCACGAATGTGGTGAAGACTATGATCCTTGCCGACCGATTCCGCACCTCCACATAGAAGCCCTGCTGGCACATGGCGCCCCACACAAAGTTCAGCGTGTCCATGTAGGCCATATCATGAGTGTGGGGTGAGAAGAGCAGCTCCAACACCAAGACAACCGTGGTTATGATCAGTAGCATGAGGATCGAGACCCACACATCGTTCTCGAAGGGCATGGCAAAGATATTGGCCACTGCCGAGAGCGGTGGCTGCCGGAACATAATCCCAGCCCTCACTCTATAAGTCTCGGCCACAAAGTCCACCAGAGCAATGCGATCCAGTCTCATAAAGATGGCCAACTGGGCAAAGTCCAGTTCGTAGCGCTGGAAGCGACCCATCAGGCCATCGAAGGAGCCATTGGGCTGACGCCAGCCATAGTTGACGGTTTGATAGGTATTGTAGCTAGAAATCAAGGGGACTTAGTTGAAAGAATTAATTTTATGGGTCTTATATTAATTTAAGTATTATCTTTTTAACTAAAAAGAATTGATTAATTTATTTAAAAAAAAATATACACTTAATCTCACCTTATATTCAACCTATTGGCCAGTTCCAGCAACAATCGATGATTCACCTTGGATATAGTATCAATATGCCGCATCGACAAGTCCTCAATGTTGGTAAAGAGATCCGGAAAGGCTATAACTATGGCCGAATTGAAGACAATCCCCTCCAGATTTTGCCTGTAAGTTATGGCAGAACCAAAGTGCTGCAGGGCATGGATAATATGCCTTCGATTTCGAATGTTCCTGCCCATCAAAGTTCTCTTTAAAGGCTTCCAAGCCGCCACCTTATACAGGTCAATCAAGCTTGAGGAAAAGTTACCACCCCCCGTCTCGTAATGAAAAACCCTCAATTCGCTGTCCGGTGGAATGAATATCTCGGGATCCTCCAGCAAGTCCATGTCCTGCTCATCCTCAGTGAGCAGTAACCAAAAGCGATTCGTGGTGAAGTAATTGTGCTCCGAGGCCGCTGACCATCGAAGCAAATTCAAGGCACACTCGCTGCGGAATTCCAGCATAAGGATGCCCAATTTGTAGGACGACAAGGGCAGCACAAACGACGTGGCCCAGTGGGTGGAGTTGTTGGCTTGGAAAGTCTGGGGCGGTGGTGCTTCCTTCAGCTCGTCCAGGACATCGACATATCGCAGGTCCCTCAACGTGGACGCTGTACTGACCTGCACATAGAAATCATTGAGGTTGAAGTGCTGCCATAGCGTCCAAAGGCGAGCATCCGCTGAAAGAGGGGAAAAACAAAGGCAGAGAGAGAAATTGAGAGTTACTTTATATAAATTTCATATTTCTTTAATTTATAGAAATATATATAGAGCGAAAGATGGTTAAAAACAGTTAATCAGGGATCTAAAATATCAAAAGAAAATATTCTTCAAAGATATTTTCAGAGACAAATGCTAGGCTTGAATATAAAGCGGTTTCGGAAGATAGAAAACCTTTTTCATCAGTATCTTTATCTTAAAAAAAATGTATATAAAAGCAGGGAGTTTATGTGGAATTTTCCAACTCTCTTTTGAGGCTTTTCGTTCTCGGTTTACATAAAAAATTTTAACAACTCTCTCTCAGAATATTCAAGTAACATCCCAGTTTGTTAGCTTTATTCTCTGTGCATTGTTGGGTCATAAATTTGAGCCAAAAAGCACATTGCATGCAGAGGGTTAATTCACCAATGTCCGTGTGACAAACGACCAGCATCAGACTGTGAACGCCATGGTGGCGATAGTAAGCGACTAGCATATCCGGCAACTGATTGCCCCACGGTGTTCTCGAGCTCGGATCCGCATCCTCTCGGGAATTGTCGCTCCGCCAGCTGCCAGTGACACGTGGCGGGGCCGCACTGACAGCGAGGAAAAATAGCAGGGGCAGCCGGAGGAGCCAGTGAATAACTTGAACTTTCATCACTCCGAATATTAACGAGTTGCTGTCCTTTCGCTTTTGCATGTCCCCGATGTACGGGTATTTTTTTCGCTCTCTGGCCACTGGTCGCTGGTCGCTGTTTTCTGGCTTTTATAGCCAAAAGACATTCGCCTGTAATTGCATTCAAGAAATTGCATTAAAATTATGCATTGATTACGCCTCACTGCACATCCTTCAGCCGGTTCAGGACAGTGCCATTCCCGTGCCCCCATCTGCTGTCATTACGTTGGGCAATCTTCGCGAGCAATTTCGCGACAACTGCAATTGGTCATCGATGGCGTTTAATTGGTCCAAGCAAGTGGCGCACAAATTGTCCTCGGTGGAAAGTGCGGACAAAGTCAATTACGTGTCAACGACGACCGGAATGGAGAAAGTTGGGCTTTCGACTTTCAGGACTTGGCGTTTGGATAATCACCTACTCGTAACTTTCACGGTCGCCAGGTTGGTTTGTGGGTTCCACTGAAGAAGTTTGTAAAGTTTTTCGGTTACTTTTTGGTTTTTTGTTTTATTTGGAATTAAGTAATGTTTAATTTCCAGAGGAAATGGAATTTACTTGAATAATAGAACTAGGGATTTTCTTTATAACTTTCGCGGTCGCCAGGATGGCTATGGGTTCTAGTGAAGATGTTTGATAACTTTTTATTAGATATTGTTTGGTTTATTGTTTTTATTTGGAATTAAGTAATGTTTGATTTCCAGAGAAAATTGAATTTACTTGAATAATAAAACTAGTATTCAATGATTTCCCTCATGATTTATTTTTAGTCTATGAAAACTACAAGAAAAGTGTTGAGAAAATAACATATTACAGCTCATTGACCTTAGACTTGAATTAAATCTTTAAATGTAATTTAAAATCACACTATATTTATCCTTTCAACTACAAATATCTTCTTTATCTGCCTAATTGCCTCACAAGTTTTGTCACAATCACAAAACTACTCTTAAACTTAACCAAACACACTCTCATTCTTTTCAAGTTAAATTGAGCGTGGAAAATCTTCTTTCCGGCTTAAAAACCAACTTTAAATAAGCTGAATAAAATCACTTAAAGAGCCAAGTTTCAGGCCAACAGGCACAGGCATTAAGAAGCAATTAAGAAAATTGAATAGAAAATAAGAGAACAAAAAAAGTAACCAAATTTGACCAAACTTTGGGGCGGAAATACACATATGTAGAAACACACATTTTGCAAGGAGGCCGACGAGCAGGAACTGGTATTAGCCTGATGTCGCAGGACAATAACAAAAACAATGGCTAGGACATGCCTCGGCCCACACATACGACATTAACACAATTACAATCTGAACATGTGTTAGTCTGGCTAAGACATGCGTTGACTATAAAGAAAAATCCAATTAAAAGTGATAAAAGTTATTGAAGCGTAGCGCAGCCAGAAGGAAAAACCGTCGGAGAATAACAGCAGGAAAAACAAATGGCCGAAATGCGGAAAGGAGGCAGGTCAGGGAAGCGAATGGAGGCCGGAAAGGAAGGCCTACAAAATGGCCGTACAAAGTGGCTGCCATTAGTGGCATTGGTCCCGGACTATATGTAGCGCTGATTGCAACACCAGATTATCACACAGATTTCGGCGAGTGGCGAGACCTGCCAAGGACGAATCAAGATTGAGCCACCTTATCGGTTGGGGAGGAGCTAGGGCTGGCTAATCATTCATCCGCCGAAAACGAGCAGGATCCTGCTGATTTTCCACTCTGAAAACATTTTCCGGATCAATTAAAGTTTGCAAAGGAAAAAGGAAGATAATTTTGAAGAGGGTAGCTGAATTTTAGATCGCTGCGTTAATTGGGTCGAAGGAATATCTGAAAGGTTAGATAACAAGAATAATAATTGTTCTGGGTCTGAAAAATAATATAAATACAATAAGAAAATAAATAAATAAATAAATAAATAAATACATAAACAAACAAATAAATAAATGCACAAACTGTATGAATATTTAATATAAAAAAAGGGGTCTAGTTAAAGTTAGTTAACTAGTAGTTAGTTAAATGTCTAAGTTCTGTTTTGTGTAAAAATTATTCTAAATAAATGTAATTCCGTCGTAATAAATTTCTTAAGTGTATGTAAAATAAAGGTAACCTTTATTTTAAAGAGAAAACTATTTAGCTTGTTTATTTTTTTGTTTATTATTTCAAAAATAACAGTGACTTAAACACAATTTTTGTAATACTATTAATTATATTTCAATCAAGTCAGTATGTTCATTTAAATAAAACCACTTAAACCTATTTAATAAGAGAGCCTGATAGATAAATTTAAAGACTTTATTCAATGAGAATTTTATCCAAAGGATAATAAATATAACTTATCATTTAATCCCCTTTTGATGGCTTATTTATACCCTTTTCTCTTCTTAAATTCTGAATTTGTTCTGCAATATTTTTTGGCTCTTACTTAAACCCAAACTTTAGCACAATGAACATTCTTTTCACTTTGCAGTGAGTAATTTGCCGTTGTTAGATGGCGACTCGGCCATTAATCATTTTGCTCATGCTTTTGGACGTGCGCCTGTCATGTTGAACTACTTTTATAATTTTCACGCTGTGTGTTCGCCTGGTCAGTTAATTTTTTATTACTTTACTCGTACTCGTTCCGGGTACCCGTGTAATCCATATGGGATAAAAAAAGTTTATGATTGCCCTTCACATGGAGTGAGTTTCGCTTTCATCCTGTACTTCAAATTGCTGTTTGTCGGGTTTATTGAGCGTAAATTAATGCAAATCTGTAGGCAATGGCGGCAGGGTTTTGGTGACCCATTTTCCCCCCAGTGAGCCTTTGAAGGCATTGCAATTATCGGAGATCTTTCGCTTGACTGCACAAGTTTGCGGCGGGTTATGTGCGATTTGCATAAGGGACAAAGGACCGAAAACCTTTGACAATTAGTGTATGTATTTATAGAGCCTTTTGCTAACCTTTGCTACCTTTTGGGAGGGCATCCCTTTGGGCGGCTTTGTTATTCTCTGTGTGTTGTATTTTCTGTAGCCGTCGGCTAAGCTAAATTGAAGCATGCTTGATGTTTATTATGCAACCACAATGTGCTACTTTGTGCTACCTTTTGACTTTCACGCCTTTGAAATACATTTAATCCATCATTGCACAGATACACGTGTAGAAAGTAGACTAGGATGGACCTGCTAAGGGTTAAAATGGGTCTAATAAATATTACGTATACGACACATGGGTAAAATTCATAAATATTGCGTATACGACAGGTAAGCCATGTTAAATAGTTACTCATTTCCAAAAAAAAGTCAAATTGTAGTTCGAAAAAATTGTAATTAAATCGGCGAATACTTTTAAATAAATAAAATAAATGTTGCTCCCTTAAAAGAGGATATTTTTATTTATCAATTTAATATTTTAAGTAAAAAAAGGATACAAATGGCACATTTCTTATCCATTTAACCAAATATTTTATTGAAAAAAAAGAAGCACGTGTAGAAAATCCTGTTAGCCACCCTAATGTTCATATATCCCATTCAAAGGAAGCCGGCCTAGCCCTTGGCCATGTCTGACTGTCTACAGCTTTATTGACTCCCCGTTTTCAATTTGCCTGAACATAAGAGCGCCCCGAGAAACCTGTTGAAAAGGTGCAAAATCGCTCATTCATTCGTTAGCTCGTCCTCGTTTACCTGGCGCCCTGCCCTGCCCTCTGCCCTTGTTGAGCAAACACGCTTAGGCAGCCTTATCAATCAAAGGTATCTCAACGTATGTATATGGACTGGAGAACACACCCAGCCGGGAGATACAGATACAGGACACGCCCACACATATGTTATTAATATGGGTGCCATTTATCAAGGGCCAGGACCCTTGAATCCTTGAATGGTGCGACGACGAAGCTCCTCAATGCAATGTGTCTGATCAAGTCAAATTCGGATTAAATTGTGTGCCTCCTTTTCTGTGTTCATTTTTATTCTTGTTTTTTTTTGCTTTTCACTTAAGTATTTTATGGCCGTTTGTCGTGCGAGGAAAGCGTGAGTGCGGTGAAAGCGATTTAAGTTAAATCGTTTCTCCAGGCGTCGTCAGGTGGCTAATGAAATGGGCTGCGATGTGATATCACAGGGCAATTAATATTGATTGGCAACTCATAAATTTGGCGGGATAATTTATGGCGTGACGGAAATGAAGATAAATCTATCGGCATGCCTCTGATTGAGTTGGTGTGTATTTTTCAGTTAATTGATAAAGGAATTGTGGGATTTATATATGGGATTCGGTTTAAGAAAAGGAAGTAGGTGCGGAAATTAAATATAATTGGGAAAATGGAATTGATTAATTGGAATGCAATATTAATTTGCATTCAGTAATAATAAATTTTATCAATGGGTTCCTTGAGAAAGATCTTGTTATTAATTTGCATTTAGTAATAAGCAATTTTATCAATGGGTTCCTTGACAAAGATAACTTAATGATAACTTAATCCTTGCCTAGAAAGAGGTCAGCAAATGACCCGACAAATACGTAAATAAATATAATAGAAGTATATAATTACCCGACCCAATAATACTTACCTTACTTCCCTTAATGCTCCATTAGATTAAACCACAAAATTGCACTTTTTTTCGAATGTAAAGTAAAGCTCAATATGTCAAAGTTCGTCGGCCATTGACATTAATTAATGGAATGTAAAACGAACAGCGGCGGCGGACAGCAGGAAAAGCAGCGGGAACAGATAGTCGGGCAATTAGGCCAAGGAGAAGGATCTCCGCCGGATACGGCAGCTTCGACGGAAGCCAGGGAACAAGGACAACGGGCTTGGGGCTTGGGACTTGGGGGAGATGGCTATCGCGTATAATTTGTGAAAATTGATGATTTGTTTGGATTTACGAATGAGCGAACAAAACGAACCAAATTGGCACGTAGCAAGGACGAAAAGGAAATCCGCACAAAGGCGAAGCAAGGTGTTTCCATGCCGTTTTCCGCAGAACGAAGGCTTCAAGGTGTTTGCTAATTGATTCGATATAGATAAATGACCCCAAAGGGGCGAGAGACCACCGCTAGATAAATGATTAATGTGCCTTTTCTATAGGTTTTTGCGGAAAGAGCCTCGGCCTAGCCATTTCCGGGCATTCTATTTCATACTTTCTAATTACTCGGTGTCCATAGCAAGGCCTAGGTTGCTTAACTTGAATCGCCACTAGAAATTTGAATCCTGCTCCGGCCATAAGCCCTAATTACTTGTTGATTATAAATTATTGCTTATAGCTTGGAGCGGGCACGGGACGCCTCTCGACTGGGCAACTGATTAAATAACTCAATTAGGCAGGTTGTCTGCGCAGCTCATCAACTACTAGTTGGGCTGGGAAATACACACAAATGAGTGCTGATGAGAGGGGGAGTGGGTGAAAATAGAGACCAGAGAAGGCATTTATTATGGGCCTTTGTGGAAACTTAATATTAGTTACAACATTGGCCGGGAATATCAAGCTAGAGACTGTAATTAAAAGAAATCTCTAATGATAGCTATGGATGGAAATTTTGAACTATGATTAACGAGAATTAAATCCCTATTTAGTCAAAGTAAGCCACAAACAAGTACTTTAGGTAGGTTTTATAGCCACTACTTGAGGTATTTATGTTTTAAATAAATTTCTAGGCATTCTTGTTATTAAAAAACTTAGATTTTTTTATAAAAAAAATATTTGGATTACAAATTATATATTTTGCAAATAATCGATGATGTCAAGAAAATGGCTATGCCCTTAAAAAAAAAATGCAATGAATTGTTTTAGGTTATAATTTCATAGTAAAGGGTATTTTTGTAAGGTTTACACCTTTTACACACAATTACACAATTTTAATTGATTTGAGAAATCTCAGCTATTTTTTTGATACCTTGAATAAGAAACTCTACTGTTTTAATAATTTAATTCTTGAAAAAAAATTATATATTTTAAAAATAATGGAGGATAGCAAGAAATTGTTATGCTTTAAAATCAATAAAAAATGAATTCGTTTAGCTTCTAATTTCATAGAAAAATGCTTTTTTGTAAGGTGTAAAATGTGTAGCATACTTTTAAGCACAATTTTAATTAATTTGAGAAATCTCAGCTATTTCTGTGGCCCCTTTAAATAAGAATCTCTTCTGTTTTAATAATTAAATTCTTGAGTTTATAATATAATACTCAAAATATATATATCATAACTAACACTAAATTATTTCTTTAAATTATATCAATACAATTAATGGAAATATATCCTGAAATATAAGTGAATATACAATGTTAGAAACAAAATCCAGCCAAATACCCAACATGAACCTATTAATCTCCGAACAAGTAAGGATAAGATACGATTGGTGCTACCATAAGTGCGCGAAAGATACATTATAGGATAAACCACGGCGAACACATTCTATTTTTGTAGAAACAGAATTATCAACCGGGTAATTCCCTCATATTACCCACTCGTCCACAAAGTAATCTAAACGAAGTGCCTCGGAACCAATTAAGATCGAATGAATGAGAGCCCACGTAAGACGCCAACGAATCCGCACACTTCGCCACTCCACGTAAATAGATAAGGTCCCGCCCGATACTTTATTCTAGCGACAAAGATAATGGGGCCAGAGAATGGCGAGATTCGGTTTTTTATTAACCATTTTTCATTAATTTGCGCGATATGGCCGGGGACTATTTAAAGATGCCTCTGGAGCATTTGGGGTGTTAAAACTGAAATGAAGTGCGTCCGATTGCCATTGCTCCTGCTCATTGGCCTCCTGGCTGCTCCGGCTGCCTGGGGCCGTGTGCCTTATCCCATGGAGGTGGAGATGCCGCCACTTATCCCTGAGGACGAGATCATTGAGCACCACGTCATTGCTCCCCGCCCCGTTGGCCGTGCTGGAGGTGAGTAATCTTACTAAAAATGCTAAAGGATTATAATAAAAATAATTATCCCTAATAGCCTGCAGCGTGACGATTCGCGGAGGTCTTCCCAGCCCCCAGCCCGTGTACCTGAAGACCGATTCCGAGGACTTTTATCCCTTCTCCGATGTCGGCGCTATGGAGTTCGAGTCGGGCGGCTCTCTCCAGCTGTGGTGTCCCTCGGGCTTCAACACTCACTCGGAGAACCTCCTCACGGCTAGCTGCGTAAGCGGCACTACCTTCAGCGTGGGCGGCAGCCACTTTGAGTTCAAGGATCTGTACTGCAAGTCCTGGCCGGGCTTCAAGGCTGTCAAGTCTGGAGCCACCTGCAACGGCGGCATTGTGATCCGCGTTGGCTTCGAGATCACCTCGTCCCGCTTCGCTGAGCAGATGCAGATTTGCTTCAACGAGGAGGAGGAGGTGACCCGCTACACTCGCCACACGCTGGAGCCCGGCAGCAATTACTACGAGACTGGAGTGGCCAGGATCACCTTCCAGACCGCCGGCTACTTTGATGGCAAGAACGTGGACAAGCTGTACACGCAGGCCACCCAGCTGGAGACGATTAACAACGATCTGGGCGGTGATGCCGAGAAGTACTTCGACAGTGCCACCAATGTGTACCTGGCCCGCGGTCACCTGGGCGCCAAGGCTGACTTCGACTATGCCCCCGAGCAGAGGGCCACCTTCCTGTTCATCAACGCCGCTCCCCAGTGGCAGACCTTCAATGCCGGCAACTGGGCCCGCGTGGAGGACGGTCTGAGGGCCTGGGTGGCCAAGCAGAAGATCAATGTCAACTGCTATACCGGCGTCTATGGCGTGACCACTCTGCCCAACAAGCAGGGCGTGGAGACTCCCCTCTACCTGGCCAAGGATGCCAACAACAACGGCCTGATCCCCGTGCCCAAGATCTACTTCCGTGTGGTCATCGAGCCTAGCAGCCACAAGGGCATCGTCTTTGTGGGCGTCAACAATCCCCATCTCACCGAGGAGCAGATCAAGCGGGACTACATCGTGTGCACGGATGTGAGCGACCAGGTGACCTACATCAACTGGAAGAAGACGGACATCAAGGCCGGCTGGTCTTATGCCTGCGAGGTGGCCGACTTCCTGAAGACCGTCAAGCACCTGCCCGCTCTGACCGCCAAGGGAGGCCTCCTCGTCTAAATGGTGATCAGAATAAAGTTCAAAACCTTTCAGAATTTTATTTCCAATGAGCAAGCCAATGGGTATTATTACGAGGGGGATTTTCAGCTTATTTCCACCATTGTGTTTCATAGTCTCTTTGATCCAGTCCAGGTGCATGTGGACATTGGTGTACACCGAGGGCAGGACCTTGGAGCCGCAGCCGATGCGATAGCTCACCACCCCGTAAACAGTCGTGTTGAGAATCAGAGGGCTGCCTGTGTCACCAGCACACGGATTCTCAGTCAGACTGTTGTTGAGGTTGCCGGCGCACAGCATCTCCTCCATGAAGGTGTTTAGCGTCTGTTCGCAGGTCTCTCGGCTGAGTAGCTCCACGTCGATGCTCGCGAGGCGAGAGGACAGGAAGCCGCCCTAAGAAAAAGGGAATTATTATTCCCCAACTTTATGGAGCTAGAGAACCCACCTTCAACATCCGCCCCCAGCCCAGAACCGTGTAGTTCAGACCCGGTTCCGGCTCGGCCTTTGGCAGATCGATCACGCCTACATGGTGATTGTCCGAGGGCAGCTTCTTGGCCAGCTTAATCATGGCTATGTTGTGGGTGTTGTAAGCCGTAAAGCGGTCCGGCACGAAGATCTTCTTCACGGGCATGACCAGCGAGTACCTGGGCACGTACTTGAGGCGATTCACGGTTCCAGCCACAATGACCACAAACCGATTGCGATGCTGGATCTTGCGGTGGCTTTTAGGGAGTTCGGGGTAAATAAATCCATTTGAAGATAGTTTCCTCAGAGAGTGCTATACCTACTCCATGACGCAGTGGGCGGAGGTCAGGACGAAGGAGAGCGAGACAATGACACCGCCGCAGAAGTGATTGTCCCCGAAGTAGACGCTGGGTGTTCGGGACCGCAGGGAGACCACATATTTGGACAGTTCCAGGGTTTTAGTTTCGCTAAAAGAAGGACTCGAAAGGCGCTTCACCCGCCTTCGGAGGTAGGGGCTCTCCCCCCCATCGGTGGACGGCAGCAGGAGCAGGAGGATCAAGAGGAGACTACAAAAGTTTTCAGGTAAATTGAGTTTAATTACTGACATTAAAAATAACTTCAAAAATAAGACAGTAATAGCTAAGATTTGAAATATATTATTGAGTTATTGGAGTTTTCTTCTCAAATATTTATTACATACTTTAAAATTCCAAATAAAAAATTTACAAATAGGGCTCCATAAACCAAAAAAACCGAAACGTGACTAACGCTGGCTCCATTGAACATTATTGCCCTCCGGATCCAGCGAGAGTTCTTGTACACATCGCTGTACACCGTTGGCAACTGGTTGGAGTCACAGCCCACTATGTAGCTCACAATCCCGTAGACGGTGTTATTGTGGATCAGCGGAGAACCATGGTCACCGACACACGTTGCCTGGTCCAATTTACTATTCCGGTTCCGGCCGCACAGCATATCATCCTTCTTGATGTTCAGCAACTCGGCACAAACCGTGGAGTTGATTATTTGTATGTTGCTATGAAGGATCTTGGCGCTCATCGGACCGGACTGTGAAGATATAGTATAGATCTTCCTATAGTCCCTCCCTAAGTTCGGTCTACTTACGGCGAACATTCGACCCCAGCCCATGACCTGGCCCGTGCTACCCACTTTGATGGGATTAATGGGCAACTCGGCTATGGCGATGTTGTCTCTGTTCCTTGGCAATGGCACCTTTAGTAACATGATAGCGATATCATTCTCATTGCGGAGTGTGTAGTTATCCGGCACCATAATATCATGCACCGGCGAATGAAAAGTCCTGCCCCGCTGTAATCTCAGCCTATTGGGTGTCCCGGCCACCACAACCAGTATCCGGCTGGGATATTGTGCCCTATTGTGGCTGCTGTTTTGGAAAAAGTGGAAAAAGGATCAAATAGTGTCACCTTTCCCTGGAACCCAAATACGCACTTGGTCACGCAGAGTGAGGATGTCAGGACGAATTGTGGCGAGAGTATAACGCCGCCACAGATGTGATTGTCTCCGTAGTACTTGTGCGCTGACCTCGTCCTTATGGAGACCATGAATCTGGCCAGGCGAATGGTCTCCTCATTGTAGTAGCCATGGGAGAGGCGCCGGCTGCGATTCAGGGACTCATTCTGGAAGAGCTCAGCTCTGGAGACGAGTACCAGGAGGAGTAGCAAGCTTAAGATATTTAAAAATGTCATGACAGGTCTAGATTTGGAAATATATTTTTATTTCTAATATAAAACCGACAAGCAGGTGTGTAGTTTCAGGTATTTATTCAGGAATTTATTTAGGTAAACCTAGACCAGTAGGCCACTGACCGAGAACTGGGGCAGGTGAGTGACCTTCTTGCGGAACTCGGGCACCTCGCAGGCATAGGAATACCCAGCGGTGATGTCTGTCTTCTTCCAGCTGATCCAGTTGATCTTGTCGCTGACATCCGTGCAGAGAATGTAGTCGCGCTTGATCTCCTCCAGACTCAGATGCGGATTGTTCACGCCGATCAGGACGATGCCCTTCTTGGTCGAGGGTTCGATGACCACCCTGAAGTAGAGCTTGGGCACGGGGATCAGGCCATTGCCATTGTTGTCGTGCGCCAAATACAGTCCCCTCTGTTCGCCATTCTTGTTGGGCAGCGTGGTCACGCCCCAGACTCCCGTCCAGCACTCCACATGCTTCTTCTCCTTGGCCACCCAGGCACGGACGCCGTCCTCGACGCGAGCCCAGTTACCGGCATTGAAGGTCTGCCACTGGGGAGCCGCGTTGATGAACAGGAAGGTGGCCCTCTGCTCGGGGGCAAAGACGAAGTCAGCCTTGGCTCCCATGTGGCCGCGGGCCAGGAAGACGTTCTTGGCCGAGTCGAAGTAGCGGGACGAGTCCATGTCCAGCTCCTTGTCGATGGTCTCCTTCTGGACCGCCTGCGTGTACAGCTTGTCCACGTTCTTGCCCGCAAAGTAGCCGCCGGCACCGAAGGTAATCCTGTCCACTCCAGTGGCGTAGAAGTTGTTTCCAGGCTCCAGGCGATGGTACACGTACCTGGTCACCTCCTCGTCCTCGTTGAAGCAGACATCGTACTGCTTGGCAAAGCGGGAGCCGGAGAGCTCGAAGCCCACGTTGATCAGAGTGGTGCCACCGTTGCAGCTGGCCCCGGACTTCTTGCCCACAAAGGCTGGCCAGGATGTGCACTTGATGGCGGACAGATCGTGCTCCTTGCCGTCGATCTTGAAGGTGCTGCCACTGACACACTTGGCGGTCACCGATTTACCGGAGAGGGGAGAGGCCAGGCTGCTGGTGCAGTGGAACTCGATGTCCTTGTCCTTGGCCACGTCCACGTAGCCGGTGTCGGAGAAGCCAACGATCTCGGAGGTTCCTGTCTTGATCAGCAGCGGCTGGGGATCCTTCAGCTCAGAGCTGCGGATCTTGATGGAGCAGCCAGCTGAAAGGGAATCTCTTTGAGGAACCCCTTCACTCAGTTTCGCCTGTGGAACTCACCTTCTCTGGGCTCGATCTCATTAACCACTTCCGGCACCTCGGGCAACTCCCAGAGGAGCGAATCCTCCTCCTTTGGCAGAATCCTGGCCTGGACACTGGCCAAGATCAGGCCACTCAAGGCAATCAACACTAGTCCCTTCATGTTTCGCAACTGGTTGGACCCATCGGGAGGGCCTGTGCTTATAAACCGCCAAAACCCTGCGATTTCTGATTAGATTCCCCTGATTGCGGCCATGTTTGCGGCTCGGTATCGGCACTTGTCGATGCTTTGATTGCTTCACGTGTCCCCCGAGATTCGGCTGCTCCCTTCCCAGCATTATCATTTAATTAGTTTTCGGCCAGCCGTGATTAGGCTCTGCTCCCGCCTGGAGTGGAGCTCCAAATTAAATACTCGCCATCCGGATGGAGCTCCTTCACACTTCACGTGCCCAACACGTTTCCTTATCGTTACCATAATCACTTTTTGTTTTTTTCTCTCACAAATATCAATTGTTTATTGTTTATTATTATTATTATTTTAGGGTAAGGTATACATCAAACTCACATTTATTGGTTAGTTTTTAACTGGCTGTCTAGTGTGTTTTGTTTTTGGGGGCAAACTGTACTTAAGATTACCTACTATATGTACAGATACAACATTTATAGATATGGTTATTATTTTCCTTTTGTTTTTTAATTTATTTACGTCACCGATATCAACTTGAAATGGCTGGAAGTATTTACAAAGTAATTTCCTAAGCACTTGGTAAACATTTTAAAACGTTTATTATTTAATTTTGATTTTATTGTTTGCTGTTGCTTTTGTGCGGTTTTTATTTTTTTGTAGGGAAGCAATTTATATTTTTTTTTACTAATTTTAAAGCTTATATTTTGGGTTTTGTTTTTTGTTTGGAACACAAAATAGCGGCATCTAACTCTTTGAGAGCTACATTTGTATTTATTTCTTGTGGTTTTTGATGAAAAGTTTACTATTTATATGGGTTTTACATTTAGATTTATTGCTATTATTGTTCTTATTATTTAATCAATTAGTTGGCCAATTTATATACATTCTACACAAATATTTTTGGAAAATATAAGAGTGAAATCAAAATAAAATATTTTCAAAGTAAAATAAAACTGCATAAGAATAAAATGTAAAATATATTCAAATTAAAAACAAATTCTTTAGATTTTAGGACAAATTCTGTGACAAAATATTAAAGTTCTAACTAACAGACTGAATATTTTATAAATTTATGTTCATGTGAAAAGCATAGTTAAGATATTAAAGTTGCGATATGACATGACTTTAAGATATAGTAGTAGTTAAAGCCTTAAAGAATCTGTATTTTAGTAGATTTATTTTTGTATATTTCGCATCTGTTGTAGTTATGAATACTCCATATTTTATGTACATTTAAAGCTGTAAACTTTGCTGGCATTTTATCGGAATTTTCGGTATCTAAAAAACACAATCGCTTGGCCCTGGAAAAACCCTGTGTCCTCTCAGATCTACAGGAATATGGCGATCTGTGCGTATATCTCCACGGCCACAAGGAGGCCCATTATGGACAGATTCACAGCGCAGTAGACGCGTCGCAGTGGACGTCGGCGTTGACGCTGACCACAACACTGACCCTTTGACCGCTTTGGTGCCAGATGCTGGCTCTCGTCAGGATCGCCGTCGTCGTCGTCCTCGACTCCTGCGTCGCTTGCGTCGTTGGTGTCGCCGTCACTTCCGCTTCCGGTGGCAATGCTGCCGCAGTTGCAGTTGCAGCGGCTGCCTCCGCCACTGGACCTATCACTTTTTCCGGCAGCCGCAATGGCTGCATTTCCATTTCCGGCTCCCGATTTGCATGGCGGCCAATGTCAAACCGACGCTAGCGACGAACTGCTGTCATAGGCCACCAAAAGCGAGTCGTTCTCATCGCTGCCACTCCCCGCACTCCGCTCCGACTCGTTGATGACCTCCAGCTGGGTCTGGGGCCTCGCGATTTTGTATTTATTGTGACGCTTATTGATCAGCACGCTCCGGATGTTGTTATTGTGACGGCGGCCACTCCGCTGACCCTTGACCTTGACCAAAGCAGATCGAGGCTTCGACCTGGACTTCGAGGTCTTCGGGGCACCCAGCATGCTGCAGTCCGCGTCGTCCTGCTGCTGCTGCTGCTCCGTCAGCTCGTCATCATCGTAATAATCATAGTAGTCATCGTAGTCGTAGCCCACTTCGTCCTCCGTGTCCAGGCCATCGCCGAAGGCAGCCTCATCGTCATCATCATCATCGTTGTCGTCATCGTACTCGAAGTCGAAGTCGAAGATGGCACAGCATCCGCCGGAAGTGGAATCGATGCTATGGCGGCGCCTTGACCTCTTGCTGTAGGTGAATGTGTGCGACTTGTGGGCACTAACACTTTTGTACATTGGCGCAAAAATGGCGGTTTTGGCCTGGAAGTAAGTGGGGGGAGACAAGGGAAATGGTGTTTAATTAATACATTTTATTGATATGCCTAATGCCCATATTAATCAGTGGGAATTAATTAATTATGTGCGAAGTATCTATTAGTTTTTGGGGGAACACAAAGGTCTAGAGAGTTAAGGGGGGAAGTTGATCTTGTCTGCTATGCAATGTAATATGAATTAGTATACTTGAGAGCATAGTTTGCAATATTTTATTATTTAAAATATTAGCAGGCTCCTTTTCAAAATTAAGTCATGACTATATATGAATTTGTCATATTAAGTCTTAAAATAATCTAAAAATAAATAATTTAATCAGTAAGAACATTTTCTATTTTTTATAACAAATGTTTCTGACATTCCCTAAAGTATTTTGACATGAAAATAAATCTGATTAAAGGATTTCAGGCTTTGTTTTAGTTTCTTTAGATATTTAACAATGAAAATAAATACAATAAGTAGATTTAAGACTTCGTTTGAGTTTTTAACCTTATATTAATTAATATTTTTTTTTAAAGTTTTTTCAAATATTTTACAATCAAAATAAATCCAATAAAAATATGGATACATTATTGTTTCATTTTTTGAAACCTTTTATTAATGTATAAAATGACTTATACAATTTCTTAATATCTTTTATAAATAGATGCACACATTTTAGGCTTTGTTTATAAAAGATGCATATATTTTTTTACCTTACAGTCATACAAGTATATTACATTTTTTTTAGTTTCTTAAAATCTTTTGCAATATGAAATTAATCCAATAGAAATATACATACATTTCAGTCTTTCTTTGCAGCAGTTTCTATGCATTTGTAAGCCTTATATTAATTTCTTAAATATTTTTTAAAGTCTTTTATAATTGTTTGCCATAAAAATAAATCTAATAAATAAATGCGCACATTTCTGACAATGTTTGCCAAAGTTTTAATGCTTTTTTTTAGCCAGAATCAAACTAAAATAAATCATATTTCCCATTAGCAGTCCCCGTTCGGCCATAAGGTGATGATTAATTGACTTACCTCTGGCCCACGCCAAGTAATGCCCGAGCGAACCAAATTGTAGAAGCGGAGGACTCCCCACATGGCCAGCACCTGTTCGAATCGAAAAGCGAGCAAAAAAAATTGGAGAATCATAAATTTCCATTAAATAGAATGCCACTCCACACACCCACACACGTGTATATTCGCACACATTCGCACTTCTTTCCGATAGATACATGAAGCAACATTTTTATGCTGCGTAAAGGGACTAATGGACTTAGCTAGTAATTAAATTATTTATTACATCCATCGATTGAGCCATGGGTGGGATGAGAGCAAAGCCAATTAGCCTCGATTGGGGATAAAAGCTGATATTTTGGGAGCACACACACATACACTTTCTTAGCCTCAGTAATCAAATTGTGACACCTTTAGCTGCCGATATTGCTCCTTAAATTAAGAGTGTGTGACTGTATTTGTATTTTTTAATCGTATGGCTTTTATACCGCGTCATGTTCAAACTAATATCCTTTGAGAGACGCCTGTGTGCTCTGGGAAGTTCTTACGAATTTATCGCAGACGCATGCCGAAACAAAGATGAGTTCTTTAGCTTTTTGGACTACAGGCCTTGGAAAGGCTTTAGTCGCGGCTATTTGAGAGCCGATACCTTCTTTTATCTTTACTATTGGTTCGTCCTTTTGTTGAGTCTTTGGGGAACGGTAGGTCATACAAATTCGAGAACTCTATAGAGTAATTTCTTCAATTTCCCCCTAGGTGCGCAGTGTCTGTATCTTTACGGTGCTATTCTTCTCCAAAAAGGTGAACATCCCAAGAACCATGTGGCACGAAAATCGATTCCACTTAGTGCCACCAGCTTATGTCAGAAGATGGAATTTGGTGATCGGTTTCATACAGACCAATACCTGGGCGCTTTTATTGTATGCTGCTATTTTTGTAAGTAATGTATGGAATATTGATATCTAACATCTCTTTTAAATATTTATTTATTTTAAAAAAATGTGAATAAGAAAATATCCAAATCTTTCCAGGTATCACCCCCTCACATGTATCCCTGGCTGTTGGCCCGAGTCTTGAAATTAATTTCAAACGTGTTAGGAGCCTTCCTTGAATTCATTCTGTTGCGCCAAGCAGGACAACGAATTTGGACTTCGGTTTGTCTGATCTTCTCGGCACTGTCCATCTGGTTAGTCCATCAGGCCATGCAGACATTTGCCGCAGCTCGGAAACAGGAAGCATTCGAGTAGCTAATGCTTTCTTCGAGGATTATAGCATTAATTAATATTTAAAAACATAAAAAAATTAGTTCCATTCACTCAACAGATTATCCTAAACATGGGAGCCACAGAAATCGCCTTATATATGGAAATCCATTAAAAAAGCAACAATATATTGTAGGTACCACAGTCTTAATAAATTTGTTTATAACTATTTTGTAGCATACTTGTGGGTGCTATTTTTAAATTGATTTCACTGTGATTTCTGTGGCATCCCAGATATTATTTTTAATTTAATTTAATTTTTGAACTTACATTAATCAACGCTCGAGCGATAAAGAAGGCCACCTCAGCCTTGCACATAGCATCGAATTGCTGAAAGAAAACAAATTAAAAATGCATTTTTTTACATTTAAATATGATTTACACTTATTTTATTCTCACGAGTAGTTAGCTGGCAAAGCCAAACAAACAACTACTAATAAAGTTGGTAAATTGTTAGCTGTCTTCTGTTTGGGAAAGCAATTTACCATCGTGGGCCACTGGAGGGAAAGTTTTTAGCATGAAAATGGAAAGTTTGACTTAGAAGCGTTGCAGATTGAATTAATTCAGGCGGTTTACCCAGGGTCACGAGTTAAATAACAATTTCTGTGGAAGCCATAAGTGATAAACCACTTTGAGCTATTTTTAATTGTTTGCAAATTAACTTGGCTTTAAAAACACTCGTCAAATAGTATGCGATTTGGGTTATTTAACCGACATAACAATTCGAAAACTCGAATTCCAAAACAACAAATTAGTCAAATCCCCACGCCAACTCGTGCCAAAACAAAAGTTTCCGAAGCCAAAAAAAAGAGAAAAATGAATTTTTTTACCTTCTGAATTGCAATAAATTATGCATGAGGTGACAATTTTCCGGGAGAAAAAAGCGCTCATTCGTTCGCCGTTCGTTCGCTCGTTGTTCCATGCCCCCCGGCTCAGGGCGGGAAAAACAAAGAAAACGAAACAAAAAAAACAAAGCAAAACAGAGAGCTTGGAAAAGGAGAGCACACGTTCGTAATAGGAAAGGCAAAACAGCAAAAAAAACAAATGCCGTGCGACATAGACAAATGTAAAATTCTAGGGGAAAATGGTGCAGAAAAATGCCCAACTCATTGCATATGTGCAGACGAGAACTAGATCCCCATATATCCCCGCTTCTGTGTGTGTGTGTGTGTGTTTCTGGTTGCCGCTGGTCTTTGAGTTTTCCGAATACCAGCGCCCCATCCCCGGGGTTTTCCAGGCTTTTCCGCTCTTTTCCCTAACGCTTTGCCGCCGCCCTTTGTGCCGCTTTGACTTTGTCGCTGGCTTTCGAGTGCGTGTGTGCAGTGGGTCCTTGTCTGGCTGTTGGTGTGCCTCCTCTCTGTTTATATCCTTTTTTTCTATTTTTTTTTTTTAGCCTGGGCTTTCTGCGCTTCATTTGTTTGAAGAAGGCACTTTGGTTGTGGCAGGATTGCGCTAAAAAAGGAGTTAGCGAGTCAAAATGCTCGAGGGGTTTAAGGGTAAACACAGGCGTAGGGAGTAGATTTTACAGGAGTTTTTATGGGTTTATTAATTTATTTAAGTGGTTTAAACAAAAAAAATTATAAAATTATGGAGGCTTCCTGTTTATAAAACGTACAAACTCAATTTTAATTATTTCAGGATGATAGAAAAATTATATTTGTAAAATCTTTAGCCTTGATCTCGCATTAATTAGAGTTGGTGGAATTAAACAAAAGAAATCCGTATAATGTTGACCTAACTCTTACACTAATTAATATTTATATTAGTCTTCAACATAAAAAATCCAAGTAAATAACCAGGATGATAGAAAAATATATTCATTTATTTATAAAATCTCTAAGCCTTGATCTTGGATTTATAAGAGTTCCGGGAATTAAATATCCTGATAAAGTTTAACTAACTTTTACACTAATTAATTAATGTTAGTCTTTAAAATTAAAAAAAAATTATTATTTATTTCAGGATGATAGAATAAAACATTCTTAAAATCTCTAGAACATGAAATAGCAATAATTAAAGATCGGGTAGAAAACCTAAGTTATACTGACAAGGCTAAGCTCACTTTTACACTAATTAATATTTATTTTAATTTTTAATTTGATGTTTTGATCCAAAACTATATTTTATTTGTTACAAAAGTCCACAAATCCCACCTGTAAATCTTTCAACTTTTAATCAAAGCTTTGTATCCATTGTTTTATTCTAAATCGAACATCTGTGGCCCGTTGTGTAATCATTCCCTCCGCCGGAACCTTAGACCATGTCCTGTTCTCTTTTTCCCATTTTTCCCTTTTAATTCCCAGCCTGTTGCACCTCGGTTTATGTTTACATTTACTTGGCAACTCCATTCATTGTTCTCGCCGGCAGCCTGGCAGCCTGACAGGCTGGGAGGCAATGCATTCAACTGTCGCCAACTTCCGACCAAAGCTGCCGCACACAACCTACTACTTTTGTTTGATTTTAGCATAAAGGGAGACAGCAGCAGCAGCAACTTTTTACACATGTAACGGATTCGGTTTGATTTGTTGGTCGCTGAAGGCTTTTTGTAATTTATTTGTTTGTCGTTGTTGCCGATGCCCATTGATTTATGCCAGGCGTCGCCGAGCAGCGGCACAATTGATATTCCGTTGATATTCCACAAGGACCTCGAGTCCTTTGTGTGAGATGTTTTTCATTAAACAAATGGTTCCCCACAGCAGATCGAAGCGAAACAATCTTAAATATGCATTAAAAACACTTTGACGCAGCCCCGGAGTCTCGGTAAACCCTATGGGATGGAACAAAATACTCACCTTATTAACGTGATCGCGCAATACATTGGAGTAGACCATGGCGACAGCTTCCAGGGCCATAAATGTTATATAGCCAATTATCCAGGGTACAATTAAACCGGGGTTCTCCTGCGGAAAAGCCAAAACAAAAGCCCCACGTTAGAAAATTAAGAGGAAAAGGGCCGCGAAACCCGAATTGAAGCTATTGATTTCATGGTCGTACTATAAAATATGGGAGGTGTGGCCAGGTGTAGAGTGTGAGCTGTGAGGTGTGAGGTGTGCGGTGTAATTTATCTCGCCATGGTGGTAAAACCTCTGATTGGATTTTTTTTGTTGCTTTTTTCGAAAAAAAAAAAAGTAAACTGTGCTGAGCGCACGCTGGGAATTCCTGATGTGCAGCTGACAGTTTTTGGCCGCAACGTTTTGCATGGCAATTTTGTGTGCGGAGGCCATGGTAAATGTATTTTTCGCCGCGGATTACATTTTAATTTCGGCTCTGATGCTCGTCTAATTTATGAAAATTTATATAATCGCATAATAAACATTTTATTTCAGGGAAATAGATATCGGATAGCAAAATTTCACATAATCCAGTAGACAAGGTTATTAAAAATATAAACTAGATAGATAGAAACGCGCTGTTTTAATGATTATAATGAATCACCATTAGCAACGTCCATGATGGACCTAATGTGTATGTTTTGAAAGAAGACCCTAAAAGCTGATACTTAATAGAACGAAATGTGTGTTTATCTGTTATATAAGCTATCTGCCTCAATTGCTGCCTTAACTTTGCCATGTTTCCCCACACATTTTGTTGTCTAAATACTCGTTTAGCCTAATTAAGAACCAATGCTTTATGCATTATTTAATGGACATCAGCTGCCGGCTCTCAGCTCTCAGCTCGAGGAGAAGCCAAGCATGGGGGCGGCGCCTATTAGCGCAACTGCAATTAATTTGACCTATACATGGACCCGGAAACATTTCCATTTACACACAGTGTGGGGGAAAATGGTGGGGAATCGCGTTTCAGTTGTGGAAATTAAAAAATTCCACAATATGTAGCTCGGGCTGTGGCACAATTGCTCAGCAACATACATAAACCCAAATTGTATTTTGGCTTTGTAAGCCTTGGCATGTGTCCTGCCAGCTCAGTTCCTGTTTAGTCCGCTCTCGTGTTTTTTTTTTGGGTTCCCAATTGTGTGACAAATTGTCTAAATTTTTATGCCGCTGTCAATAGCGTTTTTTTAGGGGTTCAGGGCGATGGGGCGGTCTTTTTCTTATGTTGGAGTGATGCAGGAATAAATACAAACTGAAAGGATGGCAACTTTGGCAAGTCGGAGGTTTTTTACCCTGTGAGGCCCTGTTTTTCGGTAAAAAACTTTACAATCTTCTATGAAATATTACTTTTTGTAGTTTTTTTTATATAATTTTAGTTATTCTAAAGCTTTCTTTAGTTCAAACAAAAAGTGCTGCATAGTACACAAGGCCCCACTACTTAAGTTCAACCGCAGGGAAATCTTCATCTACAATAAACGGATATGATTTAATAATAATGTAAAAACACACATCTTTAAGGAAAATAAAAATCAAACAATTACCTATTCCTTAAATTTAAGTTATAAAATAAATATTTTGATCCATGCAAAATATGAATTAAATTTATGCAATTTGAAGGAGAAACCTTGTACAAAGTGTGTGCAATCTGCCTTATTTTCCTGCGCAAAAACATCTATCCCGTAGTGCACAGTTTGTTATCTCCACGTGTCAAATTTCGCACTCAAAAAAAAAGAATACATTTTTATTTGGAATTTTCAGAAGGCAACCACGCGGTATGAGCGCTTTGCGTAATTTACATTTGAATGTGCTTTGTTTGCTTGCTGAGTAAACATTTCCGGGCTCAGGGGCGCGCAGGCACAATGCGCATAATTTGCGGATATTTGACTTTGAGTTGTTCGATTTGAGGATGAGAGTGTGTGTGGGTACGCTTTATATGGCTAAATGCGTAGAGTCTTTAATCAAACAGGAAAACTCACCCGACATATTCCAAATATCAACACAATGCTCAGCAATATCATGGACATTTGTGTGCCAATTATGGCAAAATAGGCTATTTGTACACCTGAAATATGAAAAGAGAAATAAAGATTAAAGTTGGTAATAATAAATGGAAGGGATGTATTAAAAATTACGGGTCTTGTAGTGTTAAACATTTAAACATATTTCATAAAGTATTTAAGATTAAAGCCAAATCGTATAAATTTAATATTTACTCTTTAATAAATTAATTAGTATAAGCTATATATATTTAAATTAAATTTGTCAATTTTTAAAAAGCAAATTTTTAAAAGTAAACTTTATTAACAATGTTATAAAATTTTAAAAAACAATTACAACTGAGTTGATAAGCGAATTCAGACTACAATTTATTAAAAACCGAAACTATACCTTACATAAATTTTAGTTGACATTTCATGTAAGAATTAATGACATCAGCCAGACATTAAAAATTTATTTCTGAACGAATATAAGGCCACTTAAAGTTTAAGTTTTATCTCATTAATCAAAATAAAAGTGTTAAGCTTCCGTCGCAGTCATATTTCATGCAAACCGACCTCGTACCTCCACAAAAATAAGCGATATATACGAATTCACTTTATCCCTGTGAGGCTGACTCCATCCTCATTTACATTTAATTTATTTATTAAAATGGCTTTATTTATTATGTGGCTGCTTGTCGTTTCGGTTTTTGGGATTCGGGTTTATTGCCGCTTTGGGTTTTAGCTCGTACACGCTCGCTGTGCGAGTGGGAGCTTGTGTTTAATTAGCAGCCAGAATTGGCTGAACTTTGAACTTACCGTAGTAGACATCCTGCAGGTCGGCCGACTTGTGCATATTGACATTGATGCGCCACGAGTATATCAGGACGATTAAAAGCGATATATTCTACGAGTAACATGAGATAAAACAGATGAAATGAGCCACCAGAGAGATATGGGGAAATGTATTTTGTGGACATAACACGCATACGCAGTGTGTGCACCCGTATATAAATTCGTTGAGGGGTCATCAGCCACATCCGCCCTCATATTTCTCCCAAGCCGCTTCCTCCGCTTTTATGGCCAACTCTTTTCCCCTTTTAAACCGTTTTTTTTTTTGTGTTTTTGTACAACACGCTTTTACTTTTAAACGGGTCTGAACTCAATTTGATTTTAGGGTCTGAGGTGTTGGCTCGGCGTTTTCCGTTGCTAATTAATCCGTGAAAATGTTTTCGTGTCGTGCGGAAATGGGTATTAAGCTCTGGAAATTCGTTTTCCATTTAAGGGACTACAGAAATTTTGCATTTATCTCCCATTAAAAAATAAAAAACATAGCTTTCATTTTATAAATCTTTTAAGAGCTATAATATACTAATTAAATCTTTGCCAATTTCTTGACTAAACTTATATATCAAATAGTTTCAAAGAAACTTTCAGCATAATACCTCAAGACTTTCGACCATAAATTTTCCTCAAGAAAGCTCAAGAATAATGAGAAACCAATTTCCAGCAGAGCATTTCCCTCAGGTATTCAGCAAATAAGCTACAAGGACGATAAACAAATGCAAAATGGCGTGCTTTTAAGATACATCCATTATGTGTCGTGACTGCACTCCCAGGTGGAACTTTCCTGAGCCCCATGAACCCCAACCTCAGCCCCTCTGTTAGCCAGGTCAGGTTTATGCTAAACACGTAACCTTTAGCCTGGCTAAGAGAGAGAGAGAGAGGTGGGAAATCTCTCCCGCTTATTCCATCCGAGGTTGTGCTCGTTGCTGCCATAAAATGTGGCACTAATTGCAGAAGCCAAACACTTAAGTTCTCTTCTTGAACAAAAACTAATTTACTTGCCACGCGTTGGTAACGGACATAATGTGTCTATTGTTTAGCCGCCAAGTTGCATTGCATTATATACTTATTGTGCTCGTAATTGTCCTTAGCACTGCATTGTCCTCGTAAGTAGTTTACAAAATTGTACGAAAAAACCCGAGCACGATTTGCACATTAACATAAATTAAAAGCCATAACGAGCATCATGTAATTGTAATTTATACATGCCACAAGTCGGGAGATGAGAGGAACGAGTGCAAGTCGTTCTCGGGTTTGTCTATCCATTCGGCAAGGCTTCTTGGGGGTGATGGGAAAATTGTGGAGCCCCCTCAGAGGGTTGATTCAGAAATGAATCGGATTACTAAGGCAAGAAATTCAGCTTTTATTATAAAATTAATTTTAATTCCTTCCTTCAATATTTAGTGCCAGTGGTCAACTCCTTTACGATATGGAAGATCGGAAAATAAGGAGTCCACTGCTGGATAGTCTGCCTTAACCTCAGTACTGAAAGGATCCATTTGAGTCTCCTTTCGCTCATTGCCCGCTTCGTTTAGGCCCAGCACTTCGAAAATTTCATCAAAGGAGACAGGATCCTCGACGAGGCCAATGTTGCCCGGCACATCGATGTCTTTTAGACGCATGCAGATCGCTTCAATAGTCCGCCAGCGCTCCACGTCTTCCGGAGTAGTTTGTTTGGTGTCCAGCTTGCAAATCTGCCTCAATGAATGCTCGCACACATTTCCCATATGCCAGATGGTCTCAGTCTTTTTCTTGGGAAGCAGCTGGCTAGAAGAGGCGACACCCTTCTGACCCTTTGATCCGCTTGTACTCGGAGTTTCATCCGGAAGTCTTGCCTTTTTCGGGCTATCGATATTGATCAATTGGCTATTTGCCAGGGGAGCTGCGCGTTTGTCCGCTACCGATTTCCCGTTTTTCTGAACTAGGACCTTCTACAATAAAATAATAGGATAAATGCGGCTTTCGAGTGCTTTGTTTGTCACGGTTTTCCGGCACATACCATTTCTAAGCTGGTCTCGACTTTCTGTACTATATTTTATGATTTCTTAGGGAAAAGTTACTTCGCTTTAAGTCAATGAAAATCAACTGTCAAAATATTTCTTGTTGTGGCTTCCTTGACATTATACAAAAACAAATTTCAGGGCTGTCAATCGGCATTAAGTTATGCTGTCAACTGCATTTAAAAGCAGGGCTGTCATCAGTCTTGCTGATTATGGTGTAGATTTCAAATAGATAAGCTTAAGCAAATAATTCAACTACGCATAATTACTGTCTAGACCACAAAATATAATTTTGATATTTAAAAAAAAAACTTTAAAAAGGCCTGCCAACTTTCGTGAAATGTAGGCTCTTATAGGACTTCACAGGCAGAGCTGCTAACTTGTGTTTAAAATGACGTGCGATACCTCTGGGCACTCTGTACCATTTTAATATAGTGCAATATATGTTTTATTCTTGGCTTTAAACAATTTTAGTTTCTCTATAACGGTTTGAATAAATTTGTATAAGTTCCCAAAACTCCCTGAATACACCTCGCTGAAAAAGGGAACTTCTGCGGTTGGGTGGCCCCCTCATTCTCCGCGTCCTTCATTACAATAATGAGGTTGAGAGGCATGCCAGGGCCCATTCAGAACAGACTGCAGAAAAACTCTCGCCAACGACACTTGTCTATTAATTATGCCACAATTAACAGGCGAATATAATACCCCAACACAACTACTGATTTCGGGCTCCTGTTTTAATTCGTGGTTTTCTTTTGCTTCTCCCTCCTTTTTTTGGCCTGCATTTCGAGTTAACGAGAACAAAATTATATACTTGTCCACATTGCGTATACGCCCCTTGCGACCGCCAAACACTTACAATCGTGTAAATTGCACTTGTTATGGCCAAATTTTTGGCATGCAACATGCGACAGCAACGTGTGCCGCCGGTCAGCGGTCCATATGGATATAGGATGACAGACTTCATTTTATGTTCCCAATTTTAAAATATTTTTTCTTGTTGTTGTTTCGGCGTTTTCCCGGCTGGTTTTCCGCTCAGCAATGGCACGACAACTTTTTGAGTCGTGTTTTCATTACGTCGACAACACGTTGGCGATCATGATGACGGTGGCGAAGCTGCTGCTGCTGCTGCTTCCCTCGGGCTGGTTATTATCGTGGCTCTGGAGGCTTCCATTAAAAAATAGTCCGCCTGAAAAAATAGCCAGATAAATTGCAAAGTTTTAAAAGTCATTCGCATAAATTGAGTGGGCGCTGCTCGGGCATGCAGCAACGCTTTTATTTATTCCTTGCTTTTCCCCCAAAATTCAATCTATGGTTAAATATTGACCACTTATTTTATTTTATTTATGCATTTTTTTGTGTGTGACAATTTGTCCGACTCGGAATGGCTGTAGCAGTACAAATATCTCATGATTGCATATATGCAGAGGACTTTGTATTCGTTTCAGTGCCACAAAAAGTTGCTTGAATGTTGCATGCAAAAAATATTTATAGGAATATTTTAAAGGGGATAAAGGTTGTTGGGTAAAAAAATTAAAGTAAAGCGATAAAAACTCCACACATTGCCCTCTGATTGCACAGGACCATCGATCAGGCTTAGGTACCCCCAAGACACTCTCTGGCAAACTCTTCCCCAATTTTTTATATACTATATACTTTTGTGCATAACCGCTTTAAAGCAATCTTCTCAATCATCAGACTATTGATTTTTATGCAGTTTTCTTCTCTCAATACCCGTGTACAATAGCACTCAAGTGGCCGCCGCTCAGTGTGGCAAAGTTTTCAGCATTTCCAGCAAATGTTTTCGTGTTTTCGCCAGACGTGCGAGCTATTCGCCATCACTTGTCCGATGAAACTGACAGGCCAGGCATGAGGAACTCAAGCCGTTCGGGGAGCGTTTTTGGGTAATTAATGATGGAAATGCAGACACGCAAAGGCCACCACGGGATTGTCAGTTTCTGGACAAATATCACTTGATGGCCCGTCCGAACACTCACTTAATCAACGCCAAACAAATCTCTAAGATGTTTTCAATTAGTTGCTGCTTAACTAATTACACGGGAGCCGCCACAAAAAAGAAGGGAGAGAACTATGATTGATAGTTTGGAGCCAAGGCCAAGCCCCTTTTAATTGACCTCAAAAAACTGAAAGAAATTTTCACTTTTCACTCTGTGTAAACAACACACATTCCAGGCGGGGTGCATGGCGGGCAAGGACTCGCAAGGACACAGCGCCATAGAAACATGTAATGCTCTGCTGAGCATATTGAATGGATAACTCACACACACACCCGCGCCGAGCCAGAACCAGAACTAGAACTCATTCCATAGAAACCGAGTTCGTATTGTAAAATGTTTACAGTGTCATAAAATATCAGTAACGAATGCGGAACCAGTGGCACACACAGAGGGCACGCATAAAAGTCGAAAAAAAGAAGCTAAGAAAACAGGCCAACGGAAATGGTTGGCCAAATAACAATGCAGGAACAATGCCAGGATGAATGCATACCCCTTAAGGCATTTTAAGGAATGATAGAAAGATCTCTGTGGCTGCATTTACCACAAGGAATATGGAAAAAAATATTTCAAGTAAATATATAATTTAGGAATATTGCTTTTTATTTTTTTGTTTGCTTTTTCTGAGCGAACCTATATTTATTAGAAAGTTATCACTATAAATCAGAGTCATAATTTAAGTATTTTCATCTTTATATATAAATCAAAGCGATATTCTTAGAATAAGAAATTTGTAGGTAATAATATTAATTAAGCTTAATAAATTCTTAAGGACTGACCTAATTTAATTTTTATTTCCTTTATTTATTTTCCAAATATTACAACGTTCTTTACCTAAGATACTGTTCCCAAAATCTATAAATTTTTTTAATGCCCTAATAAAAATTGGCTTTATTTCCGCTTTGGACCATGATCCAATTATTACACTTTTTAAGCCACTTGTTAATGGAACTGGAAGCAGGGCCATGCAATCTAAAAGCTTTTTGCATTTTTTTGCATTTGAAAGGCATTGGCTCGGAGTCAAGTGGGCACGCATATTGCCAACATCAAGTGCTTTTCATATTGGCACCGCAGGAAAAACCCCCCCCTCGAAGTCCTCTGAACACACAGCCAGCGCCCATGGGAGACAATGAAAATCAATAAAAAATATCGCATTACTTTGCCCGGCTTTTGTTTCGCTTGATTTTTTGGTTTTGTTTGCCCGTATTGTTTGTGTCGATTTTGGCGTATGATTGATTTCGGGACACACGCAACGCCATGTCCTTCTAGGCACGAAAATTGTTGCATAACTACGCGGAACCACCCAGCAAAAAAAAAGTGAGCTTAAAAAAAAATATAAAAAAATATACACTCGCGTTGCAGTGTGCGACAGCAGCTGTGACAGCATCGAAGGATTTTTGTGGTGGGGCAGAGCGCTCGACAAAACGCTAGTCAACAAATTCGATTCAATAAGCGTCTCACATCATATTTACTTTTTTTGCTCTCCCCCTCAATGGGAAAAAAAACGAGAGCTCTCGTTTTTGGCATTTGGGGGGAATATAGGAGGAGGCATAAGCCTCTCAGGCGGAGCCTATATGCATAGAAATGACTCGTCTCTGCCGGTTGTTGGCTTTCCCTTAAGCGCATTACAATCTCCATATGTGTGGGTTTTATTGGGTTTTCGGGTTTCGGGGTTTGGGTTTGGGGTTGGTTCTGGCAGGGATCTATTGCATTCGGTACATATGCTGTTCATAAAATGCCCATAAATTAGGAATAATTGAGAGATTGTGTGCGACACAAAATTGGTTTGCATTTTTGACATTTTATTGTCTCGTTGTCTGTGGTGTTTAGTGTGTGTTTCGGTTGCACAAGGAATTTAATTACTATTTGATTGAAATGCTGTGACTATTATGTGATTTCCTAGCTTGATGTATTAGGTTATAAAGCAGAAATTCTTATTAGGATTGTCATTCATCCATTTGGCATACTATGTTGAGAGTAATTGGAGATTTATTAGAAACTGAAGTTATTTTAAAGCAATTTTTTTATGGAAAAACATAGAAATAATAACTATTTTATTTTCACATTTGAAAACATGTTTTAAAAAAAAAAGCACAACAAAAACTTGATTATAAAAGATTGAAAGGAACCATTTCATTCCTAACGAAACGTATCAAACTGTACCCCTAGGAAAATAATAATAAAATATATGTTTTATTATTATTTTGATACATGTATATAACCCTATTTATTTATATTACTTCTCCTCGCCCATTGCGACCTCTGAACCTCTCCAAATTTTATGTACCACCTCTAAACCCAGCCAAACTCTTTTCGAAATGACCCCGTTCCCTTTGGACTTTTTGTCGTAAATCTCTGGCCATATATCTCAGCGCGTGTGTCATATTCGGGCATGGATGGGAGCCCAAGGCCCATTGACATCGGGATGCCACAGTTAATTGCACATTGGGCCTGGGTTATGTTCAGATAATCGTCACATAAAGACGTTTCATTGTTGCTAGGGGCTTGGCAGCAACAGCAAATACGTGTGGACAATAACCGGAGGGGTCTAACTTCTAATAGGATCCCATTCCCCTTCCACGCGCCGCAGGCAGGGGCAGGGGAATAGGAAATAATATTTGCTTAACAAACATTAAAGTTGTTCTTCGCCCCTTTTGTTTCATTTCTGTTTATTTGGCTAATTTATGCTACGCCTTATTGCTTACTTTGCCGTCACGCCATAATGTTACGACTTGGCCGCAGCTTAGCTTTCTTAGCCGACTTTTGTTTGGTTTGTTTCCTCCTTGGGAGTGCGTACAACGGGGCGTATGATTGTATGAATGTTGATTTCTTGGGGCTCTTTGTCTTCAACAACGGCCTGGCCTGGCCTGGCCTGGGCCTGGGTGTTTGGCCGGCGTCGAGCACTCATTATGATTCATTGTCGGTTGCAAAGGAGTCAAAAGGTAGAACGACTCAAAAGATTTATTGCCAGCGGGCCCAATAATGAAGTTCTTTAGTTGAGTTAATGTTTCAGCATTTAGACATGCTGTCCGAGCCAAAGGTTTTGCTTCTCTCAGCCCCGGATACAAAGAGATAAAGAAGGGAATATAATGGAAAAGATTGGAAATCCTATGGACTTGTAATCCGGACAGTCAGTGAGATGCCATGGCAAAGGATTAACTTAGTTTAAGTGGAGAGGGGAGCTATAAGCCTTGATGTACAGGAACTTACAGAGGAATCTTTATTTTACCCAGAAGTAATTAATTAAAGGCAAGAAGAAATAATTAAATCATAATTTTATGAATTTTTGCTTTGAAAATACACTTAGTTTTTTAATCATTTAATTTTCACTCACTTAAGTGTGCTATTTTTCTTTCTCTGCACTAAAACATTATTATTCCTCGGCTTGAAATGAAAGTTTTCATTTATCGAGAAGCCCTCACTTTCCCCAACGTTGTTGCTTTCAATTTTCCAGCCATTTCTGTGCCCTGTAATTGAAGTTTTCTGTTTGTTTTTCCTGCGCCAGAGAGCTCTGCTCAAAGAACTGTCATAAGAAACCTTTTCCGCTGCCCTCCGCAAAAACTTGATTATTACTTATAGACTTACAGAGCCAGGCAGGGTCTGTAATCACTGAACGAACTGGGAAGCTGACGATGACCCTCTGCTCCCCCTCGATCCGGCCATAGCTGAAAATTACTATTTGAAAGCCAAAGGCGAAAGGCAAACGAGAAAGGCAGGCAAAAGTGGCAGAAGCAAATGTGAGAAAAATCTCATTTGCTGCCGCTCTCGGCCTTAAAATGGCAAACAGAAATTTTCCAAATATACACAACACACACACACAAAACCGAGATAGTCTCGCAAATCTCAGACCCCAAAGCCAAATCCCAAATAGCCGCAGATAGTTGGACAAACATTGGCCAAATGCCAGATAAAGTTGGTGCTGGCCTAGATTATTTCCTTCTTCTGATGTTATTAGCTGTATTTTCATGCGAATGTATATTGTATAATTCCTTTAAAATTGAGATAGAAAAATTAAATAAGACAAGGTTGAGAGGAAGCCCAAGTGAAATGAAATGGAATAAGCCGGTTTAATGGAAAGCATAAAAAGCTTTGGGGCTAAGACAAGGGAATAAGGCTAAGATGAATTGTTTAAAAATTGAAAGAGAGACTTTGAATAAATCTTCTCAAGCGAAAGTAAGATGGGAAAAATCGTAATTAAGCTATATTACATAGATAATTATGAGGGATTTAAAGATTTACATTTAATGAGAATTTAATTTTTATTCTTTCTATTTTAAACAGAAAGTTAAAAGAAATTACTAATTAATTCGATTTAATTTTCCCCTGACTCCTCGCTTAATTTGTGTGAAATGTAATTGCCAGACTTAAAGCGAGAATCAAAAGTTTTAAGACCCATTAAGAGCAAACTCTGGGCTATAACCTATTATACAGATGAGCCCAAAAATACTTTTCATCAAGCTTTAATGCTGATTTATGTCAACCGCAGACGCAGAGGCCAAAATCCGGCCCCCCGAAAAAAAAGGGCCAAAAGTTTATCCAACGCAAAACCTCGGATCATCAACAGTCATGGAAGTTTCCTTGCGGTTGCCAGCCATCCAGTGCCGTCATCTTAGATAAACAGGCATAAATCCTAGGATGCGTGCTCCATAAAGGCCCTTTGATTAAATGAAACCATTTATTAGGCAAGGTAAAGACAATGTCATGACACCTCTCTGCCACGAGTGAGCCTCCAGCCGTGCAGGAGGTTAATGTGGCCGCCATTCTTCCGCGGGTTGGAGGAAAACAATTTCTTTAAAAGTCCCGCCGCCACACGAGTGTGAGCTGGCTGAGTTATGACCGCGAGGCGGCAGGCCCCCGACCTCCGACCCCCGCAACCTCGGCAAGGGCAAGTAAACACAAACAAATTTTTAAATTTGTAAACACGCCGAACGAGTGAAAGTTAACAAAATGAAGCCAACACCGGGCCGGGGCAAAACCACTCGGCGATGTCGGCAGACGCCATCGCTGACGCTGCTCCGCTGCCGGTTGCCATTTAACATTCGCTATTCGCCATTCGCCATTTTGCGATTTGCCGTCGCACGCACACCCGATTAGGTGAGGGCCCAAGGGGGGACGGGGGCTCGGGGTGTGGGTAACAGGAAATCCGGCAATTTTTGAATTTTTTCGCAAACAGCGAAACAAAATAAACAGCGTGGGACATGTATACTATCCTTGCGCAGAAATTTTAGGGGGGTGAGAAAACTCCAAAGGATAATTTGATGGTGCAAAGGAAGCAGATTTTAAAAGATAAATAAATTTCATTGGCTATGCCAAGTGGGAAAAATTAAAATGAAACCGATTTAATTTCGCAATTTTTCTCAGAGACTTCTAGGAATTAAAGGGGGTTGGAAAAGGGGAACCAAAAAGGATAGTAAGCAGAGTAAACAATTTAATTAATAATTGGCTTTGCTTGGAGGAAAAACACAGGACCGATATGTCAAGAAAAGCACGGTATTAGTATAAATTCAAGGAAATAATATTTGATTCATTAAAATTTTCTATATTTTGGCAATTGAAATCAACGCAAATTTATTTAAAATGGTATATATAAAATAGGCGCTTACACGAATAACACTTAAAACAAATTAGGCATTTTATTTATTAGAGTAATTACAAGAGCTCAGGAAGCTTTATGGGAAGGAATTTAAATAGTTTCCATATAATTATACGTATAATTAATAAACATGATAACAAACATTAATGGTTTATGAAAAGAGGTAATCTCCGAGGTCCGGAAAAGCGAAAAAAAAAAATATTAAACGCAGTTTTCTTTACCCTTCTCTTTTAAATGAATTAAATTGAGGGCCTTAAAAACTCAAGTTGATTGCCATGTAAATTTAAAAAAATTCCTCATTTCAAAAATGTGTGCAAGCACTCGCACCTTTCTTAGAGCAATTGCGATTAGGCACGCCTTAACCCAGGGACCAGCCTTCTCACACCGCCCCTCATGGGCGTTTAATGGCACACTCGGCGTATGCGTAATATGCCCTGCTCATATGCCACGACGTTCTGTAAGGCAGCATTTGCATAATTTGCCAGCGAGCCAAGCACATTGCTATCATTTAGGCCAGCCAGGCTGTCTGAGTTAGTAAATTGCGCATACGCCACATAAGCCTCAGTGTATGTTCATATGTGTGTGTATTCCTTTTATATGTTGTGTGTGTGTGTTTGGATGGCAAAAGAAGAAAATGAAGAAAAGGTAAGAAGGTAAGCGGTATTGTTGACAAATTGAGCTCGGCTGGTATGGGTAAGCTCAAGAGTGAAATTGGTAATAGCAACAGGTATGGGGATAATAATTTGATGGGCCTGCAGAGATCTGCGGAAATTACTTCTTTCTGGTACATTTAATATTAAATCTTTTAAGGCAGGTGGCTTACTAAAGCATCTAAAATTTCTGAGAATTACCAGAGTGAATAGCTTTATTTTTATTAATTTTATTAAATTTCTCGTTTCGCTTGGGGGAAGGTAAACAAAATCCATCTACTTCATCCTCTTGAAATAAGAGGCAATTTTCTGAAATAAACTCTTTAGGTTTTTTTATAGAATTTTTTATAGGTATGTAAACCTAATTTTAACTGTTGCTTCCTATTTCCATTTGTTCTATTTTAGTTCAAGAACAACCAAGAAGGATTCCAAAAGGTAACCCCTTAGGTCAAGTGATTCTCTATTAAGTTACTCATTAAGGGCAACCTTTTCTTTCTGCTATACCTTTTCCGAAGCCCAATGAGATAATGGTTTCTTAATCCACCGCAGCCTGACCCTACAAAATCTAATTAAATTACTTAACTACTATTTCGAGCAAAAGCCGAGTAAGAAACACCTGCCGCATCATCTTCAACTCAAATTTAGCCTCAGCTTGAGCCGCAAATTTATGTACTTGAGCCCAGCAGGACAACAAAAAAAGGGCAAGAAAAACTAAAAAAAACTTTGAGCCAACACAAAAAGTTGGGCCTAAGCAGAGCCAAAATAATTTGCCACAAAACTAGAGGATGACAAGGACGACGCCGGCTCATGAAACTGTCAACCGATGTTTCTCAGCCCCTGCAGCCTTAACCCGCTGTCTCTGTTCTTGCCAACTTTTCCGGGGCCAAATGCAAAGTTGAGCTTAGTCAGTCGAGTTGAGTTCTGGGGAACTTTTCGTTAGCCGCAAAAATGACTTGAAGCACTTTTTCCCTCAGCGAGCGCACAACTGACATATTAAAGTCCACTTAGACTAATTGCAAAAGCATAAAACCAGCACACAAAAAATATAGCCAAGACCTTCTCCAGCATAAATTTGGATTATGCTTTAATTTATGCATCTCGAAGAACTCAGCGTCTGAGAGATAAAGCCAATTAAAGTTGCCTGCCGGCAGCTGCTCTCCGCGGCGGGAGAATTTGACTGATTAAGTGCGATGGCGTCGAGTCAAGTGGGTGAGTATTTGATTTCTCTTCCTTACGATCCCAAAGCAAACACATATATATTTATTTTACTGCAGCTGCAGGCAATTGTCGTCTACCCGAAAGTTTTGCTCGGCTTTTCCCTCAAAGTTTTATTGTTTTTATGTAGGCCACGTGTTGTTCACTTGCCTGTTCTTAGCCTCGTTGCTTTAATAGTTACTCTGCTTGATGTTTTGATACTCTTGCTGGGAAAAACTAAGACAACATGGCGCTTATGCTGGCTAAACTTTTATTTCTCAGTCTAAGTTTGGGAATTTTAAATGGGATTGTAAGCAAATTATTTTTAATTATGGGAATAACGAAAGTCTTTTCATATTTTCAAAATAATGGGTTATGAGTTCTGGCTTTTACTTTGGCTTAGATTATTTTTATAAAGCCATCTTTGTTTTTGGCAAAGAAGTATTCATAAGCTATCTTTCGTAAGATAACAAATTCGTAACTTATTTTTTCTTTGAGACTTAGATAATTCAAATCCTATGAGCTGAAATAACTTGTTTTTTTTTAAGGTTTCGTCATAACATCTAATTAATTTTCCCCTTTTACTTTTAAGTCTTAAAAGTAGGCTTTATATTAATTTTAAGCCAAAAATGTGGTTACCAAATATTGGCTTAAGGACAAAGAGCATCTTAGCCATCGGTCACCTAAGCTAGCCATCTTTTCTTGCCATTTTGTTGCTTTTTCCGTTGCTGTTACTGTTTCGGCTGCTAAAGACATTTCGTTGTGTATTTGACGTCTTCTTTTGATGTTGCCGTGAAACAATTGCGGCGTATTTTTTAGCCTTGTTTGTTTTGCGGGTCCGCCGTCTGATTTGATGACCTTGTCGGAGAAATGGGTTTGTTTTATGAGCGGCCCGCAGAAAACCAGTTAGGGTGAGATGCCAGCCTAGATTTGGTGGGCTTTTGAAATGGAAATGCTTCTCGCATCTGTTACTGGAAATTTTTGGGAAGGAAAATTGAATTATTTCCGCATACATAATGGGCGATGCTTATTGGATTTCCAGCGAAAACCAATGTCATCGATCCAACAAATGTTTGAAGGGACTTCAATCGAAGTATATTTGATTGGGATTTTGATTTACAAAATTCCTAGAAAAGGGTTTCTATTTTTAAGGCATCTATTTTTGTTTCTATTCTGGGTATATGACATAAATGAAATTAAAGCTTTATTGAGAGTTTCAAGTGATTGATTTCGTTCAAGTTCCATTTGTAACACTTCAACTCTCCTTTTGATTTTTGAGCCGCCCATAATCTTGACCTTTCCTCCTTGGCATACCCCAGTGATTCTTAATTAATCCCAAAACTCTTCAACCGGCACATCCTTCCACATTTGAGGCCTTCTCAATCCTCTCCAGCTGAAGAGCCACTCAATCGTTGACGGAGGCTCGTCTCGTCTTCCGATTGAGTGCGGCGGAGTACCGACCGAAAAAAATGAAGAAAAGAGGGGAATTTGCATATTTTATTAAATTCCCGCACAAATATCCAATCAATAATGTAGTATGCCATTCGGCGTATCCGGCTATCCCCGCTGAGTCCTTTGAGCATGGACCAGAGGCAAAGCCGTGGCAAATTAAGTATGCATACGTATTCAAATGGCTCACAAGCCGAAATATACACAGAGATATTGAAAGTCGGGCGGAGGACGCCTCTTGGACCGTATGCCCAAGAGAGAGATTTTTGGTTTTTTCCAGTTCCACACCTCCTGACACTCCGCTCCAGCCTCTTTGTGGGCAAAGGCAAATCATTAAAGACGTCGATTCCTCCTCTCGTCTCCGCCTGGACTCGTTAGGGCACAGAGAAAAAAAAATCAAGGCAATATTTGCCTATCAGTTCCATCGAAAATATATTATCGCTGTCATATTTTTGTCTACTTATCGTAAATCAGTTGGATCCACAACATGTCGATAAGACTATAATTAGTGTATATATAAACCCTGATAATAATAACCCTGATGATAAGGTGAGAAAATACATCAATAACTGTTGTCTTACAGTATTAAATGTTAAGTTTTAAATTTAGTTATACATTTAATATTATAACCATTATAGAATTCCTGTCAAATAGCATTTTGAATTATTGTTTGGGACTAATATAGCTTACATTTGATCTGAGAGAAAAAATACTTAAAGAACTGTGATTTTACAGTATTAATTATCAAGTCTTAAATATAGTTATACATTTTATTTTACAACATTAAAGAATTTCTCTATGAAACCACTTTGAATTATTATTTGGGATTACTATATTTTAAAAATTAATAGTTTTGTTATAGAATAAATATTCAATGAATTTAGGTATTCATTTTTTCTGCATTTACTTTTCTCAGTGTCCCTGTGGCCCTTGGCTTGCCTTTTGTTTTTGTTTCTCTGGCTTGTCGCCACGCAAGAAATTTGGCACACTATCGATGGGCTGGTATGTGGAAAACGGAGCTCTTGGGGAGTGAGTTGGGTGGAAGATGCAAATGAATACAAACAAAATACCGCAAGCAGAAAAGATTATGCCTGGCATAAAAATAAATTAATGGCCGTGGCGTGTGTGTGTGTGTGTGTGTGTATGATTGTGATTGTGAGAAGCACAAGGACAAAGTAATGCCTCGCCTTAGGGGGTGTTGTAATAAGCCACAACCCTCGGACCACTTCCCCTTTGGGCAGCGTTTCCTTTTTGCTTTGTTTTGTTTTTTTCTCTTTATAATTTACTATGCGTAATTTCCTCGACTGCTTTCATACGTAAATATTTAATTTCCTTAATTTTGGAGGACTCTATTCGGGGGCACCCCGTCTCCTCTGTACCCACTTCCTTTGGCAAGTTGGCTAGCTTTTTATTTCATTATTTATTGTTTTGCATTTCATCGCCAGGGCTTTTATGTTTATTGCTCCTTGTGTCCCGAGACCGTTTTGAGCATCGGCACACGCGGCGTATGCGCAACGTTCTTAGCACTGCGCTGGGCTGGGGCAAAGTTAAGTGTGCAAAGTGCTGTCAAAAGTTGAGATCCCGACACTTTCGCACCATAGATTGCTGCTGCACTGTTTTTTATAGTTTTTTTCCACTATATTTTTTAGGAAGATAAAGTTAAGAGCTGCGTTTTCGCAATGGGTATGAAGCACTGGGAATAGGGGATAAACTATGCTGAATTTTCGTGATCAATTATTTACTGAGTATTTTTTAGAGGAATATACTCCCTCATATACTTACTAAGAAAAATATAAATTAGTAAAGTATTTAAGAAATTATTAAGTATCAAAAAGTAATCTTTACAGAGGCATTAATTCGTTTACTATGGCTTCACTTGCTCAATTCTTTTATTTTTCGCCTCAAACTCTGTTCCTATTTCTGGCCAAGGACTTTCCCAGCCCATTACATTGTTCCAGGATGCTGCAAGTCCTCCGAAAAAAGATTTGCACTTCAGTGCAAGAAACTGCAGTCGACGGAACTTTGGCCCGCTATTTTTATTAGTGCCCCAAAGTGGGAAAAGTAAAGTTGGAAGTGCGCCGAGCATTTTTCTTGATTTCCATTTTTGTGCAGTTCCGCCTCGCCTCGCCCCTTTTATTTTTTACTTAACTGACTTGAACTCAACTTAAACTTAAACGCATTGGCATCCGTTTCTGGTCGAAAGCGGTTTATGGCAAAAAAAAAAGAAGAAAAAAACTCAAATAAAGTGGAATTACTTGTTTCAGGAGCAGCAGCTGCAAAAGGGGGAGAAGGTAAGGGTAAGGACTTGCCAAGAGTTGACAGTCGAGTCTATGCCAAAGGAGCATTTTGCATATTCATTCAACGCTACTTTGTCGCCACTTGAAAATTGCGATTGACGGGCAAAACTCTCGAGCTGATGGAAAAGTTTTCGGTCCAAGGACCTTGCGAGAGCTAACCCTTCTGCTCGCTAAAATAGTTTCCAAGCCTTAGACTCGCTTTCAATTAATTTCAGCCCTTAATAAGAGTTCATTGCGGAAGTTGTAATATCTGGCGCATTACATTTTCGCCTCTGAATAATTCAATAAATATTTTCATTTCCAATTATGGCGAATGGCGTAGATTTTCTGGGGATTTGCCTGGCCATTAAAGTTTTCCGAGTCCCGAGTTAATTGCCGCTAAAAGTTAATGCAAACGAAAATATTATTTTATGTATTTTTTGGTGTTCTTTTTATTTTTGTGTTTTCGGCTGCCAACGTTGATATTAGGAAAAGTTTGTCCAAGAGGCGTGGCATTCGGTGGGCTGTGCCACTAATGAGCCTATTGTTTGGCAGATAAAACGTGGCTAAGTTCTGGGGGCCCAGAGGAACAGGAAATAGCTGTTGTTGGCATTAGGAAAGGGTTCGGCCCCGGGGGCTGAAAAACTTTTGGAGGCGTGCAGTGTACGTGGGCCGATTGAGAAGTTACTCTGCATTTTGAATAAGTAATTAGTAGAGCTTGGACATGGCAATAGGGTGGCAAAAAGGGATTTTTTACAAGGGATTTCGTAGCCATTCTTAATTTATTTGTTCAAAATTCTTGAATAAATATTCTGATGCAAATACTTTTATTTTCCCTTTGGACTACCTCTTTATATTTATTAATTCCTTATTCCTGCTGTAACCTACATATTTAAATTATTTTTCTACCCTCAAAAACCTCAAATATAAGGTTTACTTTTAGCTCTTTGTTCGCAACTCATAAATGCAGTTAATTGTTTTCGGTTTAAATTAATATTAGTTTTCTATAAACTTTTCGCAACAGCTGGCAAAACAATTTCCCCCCCCTCTCATTTCTAACTGGCCCACTTTCTACTCGTTGTCCTCTTATTCCATTTCTCCGTATTTTTGGTCCTTTGCCATCGTCTCTCCTTTAAAATGAAAACGAAACGGAAATTGTAATTAAATTTTTGCCAATTCGTTTAATTGAGTTTTAAGCCGCAACTTTTGAATGCCCAAAATTGAAAGTCGCCATCCAACCACTCCGCCAGCCACTCTTTTTGCGCCCATCTCTTTGGCGAACGAACTGCTTAAATATTTTTTGCCTGCGGTTGGCCCTCGGTGGCTGTGGTTCTTATTATATTTTTTGTGCATATTTTACGAGCGCTCCTTGTGACTGTTTGCGCTGTAATTAAGTGCGTCTAATTTGTGTTAAGCGCTGAGCCACTTGAGCATCGCTTTTATTTTTCTCCTTCTGAAATTCTGCTTTCTTTTGCTCCTTTCTTTATTTTTTTTAACCCAACGTTGCTCCTGTGTATGCTTAACCTAAGCCCAGACGTTCCACAAACTCAGAGTAGGTGGAAAATTCGAACGACTAATTTTTGGGTGGGCGGAAAGCCGTCTGTAACAGGGCTTTAAAGGTTGTCTGGGTACAAACTGCCGCTAAATGGCCGCGGCCCTCGGGAGTTTCGTGCCTTTTGTTTTTTTTTTGTTTTTATTTTTTTTTTTGTCAAGCAGGACAGACGAAATAAAACATTTTTTGAGTGATTTTGGGCGGGCGTGTGTGCGTGCGTCTGGTGTGCTTCGAAGATTTTTGAAGGTGATTCAAGGGTTGGATTCCCCGAAAGCAGTAATATCGGCATTTAAATGAAATCAGTACTTGATATAATAAATAAAATTGAGAGCAGTGTTCTGGAAATTGAGTAGGGGATGGAGGTGATGAGTGTAGCACTAAACTGATTGCTTTGGTTGTTTATAAAAAATATATATGAGGTCTGGATTTCTTTGTAGTTCTTTGAAGGGATTTTTATAATCAATAATAGGCATTGAAAAATATAATAGAACAGTCCAGTATTATTTTTACAAAGGTAAACTAATTTTACAATTGTTTTAAAGGACATATAAGGAGAATATATATTAAAAATGTCTCACAAACACTATTTTGTTTCCCTTTTAATTTGTCCAAAAAGAAAAATTATTCTGGGAATAGTTTAGGGCATACTTATTTATATTTTCAAATATTTTTTATTTGTATTTATTTCTTAGGTAATCATTTCCCCAGTCTAAAGATTGTCCACTTTTTTTCAGAGACCCTTAACTGAGCCCTCACCATTCTTTACCTTTTAGTAACAAATTGCCCAAGTTCAAATTTTTTTTGTTTAAATCAGCCTTTAAAGGCACCATCTGCTTGATTTTATCTCAATGTTCTGCTTTTGCATTAAAACTTTTTTTCTGCTGCCGTCATTAAATTAAACCTTTTGTAATTAGCCTTTTGCCATGCTTTTTTTGTTCCCTTTAATCCGCAACTGTCTGTATTAATTACAGTTCTTAAGTACACTTTGCTCTTACCTTGTGCCTTGGCTTTTAATTTATTAATTCATCAATTACAAAGTTTGTTTGCGCTTCACACTTTTCACTGGGAAAACACCTATCCGTTTGTTCGCACTTTTTTCCTGTTTCCTTGTTTTTTTCTTGCACACAAATAATTATATTCGCAATTTGTTTATTCGCACACTTTGCCGGCAATTTTCGAGTTCACTTGAATGTTATTTTCTTGCGTTTGTTATTGTTGTTTTTGGTATTGCATTTGGTTGTTAGCCACGTTAGCAGCTATCGCATTTGGCGGCTGTCGTTACGCGTCCGGAACGGTAACTGTCGGGGTTTTATCAGTGCGTTGCGTTTATAAGGAAAAACCGAGCAGAGCTTTTCCCGCAAAGCTTTTCCACTGTGAGCCAAGGAAAATGCTAAAGAGAGAGTGAAATTTCGACCAGTTTCACGTGAGTTTCGACCAAAATCGAAAGAGTCCTTTCCCTCGCTCTCTCTCCGTCTCTCTCTTTGTTTGCCGTCAATTGTTTTAAGTGCAACATATCGAAGCCAAAGCCAAGCACAAACATTTCACATTCTTGCCATTTTTAGGTTCATCCTGTGGGGATGGGGAAAGGAAAGCCCAGGAGGGCCAACAAAAAAAGCAAAGGTGTAAGAAAAACTGCATGCAAATCATTTCCCGCTCATAAATTATGCAGCGGAGAAGAGCAAGCGAACTAGAGAGTTTGCTAGCAACAGCAGGCGGACTAGAAAGATGGGGAAAAGCTGGAAAAACTGCAGTGGCCAGAAGCAGCCGAGCAAATCAACTTCAATTTATCTCGACATGAGTTTTGGTTTTTTGGCTGTTCTGGATTGGATGCTGCAATGGTCGAGCGATTGACCCGCGGATGGGATTTTTATACCCTTGAAGAGGATTGCTTAGAATTTTCTAGATGAGTAAACTTAGAATGAAAAAGGAATATAAGGAATTTGGTATTACATAAAGCGTTAAAATTAAGAAATTGGTATTGGAAATTCAGTTTAAATTAAAAAAAAAATATGTAATTATCATTTGTTTTATTTAAATATATATAAAATAGGGCTTAACTTACTTATCACTCAACAAATTAGCTCCATTTCTGTTCATTGTTAATCAGAAAAACTACTGACCGAATGGACTTACAACCTCAGTAAACCAGCAGCGGAAAGTTAAGTTAAAATATTACAAATTATTTAAGTACCATTTCACAGTGCGTTCGAAGCGGAAACGGAAATGCCGGCAGTCGCAACGGCAACTGCAAAAAGTAAAACCGACATGATGGAAGAGGCCAGCTTGTTTTGCCAATGGCGATATCGCTACGTTTCGTCCTCGGTCTCGGTTACGATGTTCTCACTTCCTATCGCCGGTGCCTGTGTCATATGCAAATTCCAATTCACGGAAAACAGGCAAAAATGCGGAGCTGGGAACATAAGTATCGATTGGTTAATATCAAACTAGCTGACAGGCTGACAAGGACCGCAAGGCGGCATTGAACTTGTCTAGCCGAGAGGGAGAAGGGGCGAGTGTTTCCGGCCAATTCTCTCTTTCCCTCCCACACCTTGCACAATAACCTTTGCATGATTTAATTATTTGTAGCATACTTTTGTGCGCCGGCCAAAAACTTAACACCTGAATGCACAGCGAAGAGAGGGGTTGGGGTTCGGAGTGTTGCAAAAACTTTTGCCACTTTTGCCACTTTTGCATTCAGTGCGGTGCAGAGCCCCCAAAAGTTGTTGCCGAAGGACCGACCTCTGCGGTTTTGGGTAAGGGTAATCCGGTCTCTCCTATGCGAGCCGAGCACTGAATGTCTCAATTCATTTTACGCCACACTGCGCCTCAAGTGGAGCGCACCATGCAAAAAAGGGCTGCCAATGCGGGTTTCGGGCCATGGGTTTCTATGCCCGGTAGACCTAAGGGCGAACAGGCATATTGTGTTTGATGGAAGTGTGTAAAAAAAATCATATATTGTGATTTCGTCTAGAAAAGGGGTCTAAGTCTAATCAGTTATCTATAGTTATTATATCAAAGGTCCCACAAATTTTTGTGCTTATTTTAAACCAATTAAAATGGTGTCCAAAAGTATGCAATAAAATAATTGATTTAAAATAGAGAAGAAATCTAACTGCTTACCCAGACCTTTTGTAAATAAGATTACTTAAAATAAGACAACCAACTTCACATCTTAATATATGCAAATCATTTTCCAGATATATCTGTGAATACTGGGGTATCTCATAGTCGGATCTCTCAACTCTATCATTCTTCTTGATCTGAATGGGTTTCGGGTCTGCCATTTGGGACAAAAAATAAAAACAAAGCAAAAATTTGTCCGTGAAGGGATGGTGGTGTAAAAATGCAAGCAGCGCAGAAAAGGACTTTGGCATCATTACAATTTGTTGATTTGCTTCGTTAAACAGCAAACAACGCTGGCGAAAAGCGGCGGGATGAAGGCGCCGACTGGAATTGAAACAACAGCGACAGTTGAATGAATCAGAACAGCATAAAAGACCCAAGAAATGAACGCTAAGTCAGCCCTGGGCAAGGCGTCTCATCTCATCCTATCCTTGCTGCTCCTTGCTCTGCTCGTATTCAAATGGCGGCTGCATTGTTGCTTATTTTCGGAGAGAAGCGAAAGCGCGAAAAAATGAGCAAAATAAGACAACATAAAAACACCAAAGGCGGCGAATAAACAGTGGTGAGAAAATGAAAACCGACAGCGGGAAACTGGCAAGGCAAGGCGCTGAATTCGCGACGTCGCCTTCAAAGGCGACGTCACCCTCGGGCGTTCCACAAATTTGTATATTTTTTTTTTGTTCACAAAAAGCAAGGAGGTGGTGATGCTTGGCCGCTGGCCCCCGGCTTCAAAGGAGGTTGGATTCAAAGAAGACAGGAGACCAGGAGGCTGCAGCGCAGCTTGCAGGTGCAAATGGGGGGCAAGCAATCATCACTGTGAGCGTAGGGAGCAAATAAGGAGTTCATTGTGGGGTTTTCTTGGGAGTTTCTCAAGAAACTCATAACGTTTTGGGATGTTTGCATATTAAATCTTATTCAGCGAAAGCAATATCTTGCGGTTTTTGCTTGCTTTGTTATTTATAATTTCTCTTAATATAACTTAAATAAATAAATATCTTGTTGTACTTAATATCTTTGGTTATTATAATTTAATTAAACTCTTTCATGTTTTTCCCATCCCAAACGAGACCGTCTAAAGTTAATGCAACAATAATTTCTCTTTGTTTACTGCCATAACTTTTAACTTGTTACATTAAACCAGTTGGCAAACTTTGCCTGCCTTCGGTTTTTCCTGCCGTTCTCACTTTTTTATTTTTCTGCCTTTTCTCTTTCCCATTCAATATTCTCCTCTCTAATTGCCCTTATCACTTTTGACCCTCTTTACACAATTAGATTTATTTGCAAATTATAAGTTGAATTGCAGGGCGTTTGCCTGCGGTCATAATTTCTTTTTATGGGCAACCGCCGCAGCTTATGCAATAAAAACGTACCAAACTTGGCAGCTCGCACTCGAGCCATAATTTATTGCATAATTTTTGGGTTGAATAATTAGCATTTAATTTTGGATTGCTTACAAAAAACTGAGAGAGCGCGGAGAAGATAGCAAAACCACAAAACACCCGAAAAAAGGTTCGTGGGACCGCTCATTAAATTAGTGAGCGGAGTGCCTCAGATTTACATTTTTTGATATGTTCTCAGCCCGAAGTCCACTCGACAAAATGGCATTTCTAATGAGTTTTAATTTGAATATCAAATTGTATGTGGAAATTTGGTGTTTGATTAATTTAATCGCACCTAAAGTTGCTCGCCCGGGGGCGTGGCAATTAAGAGTTGATTGATGCGCAGTTTGAAATTACACTACTCCCGGACTTATGGTCTCTGGGGAGAGTGTTTTGCATATTACGAGAGCTAAATTATCCCCTGGTTAGACAGGTTAATTGGTTTTCGCAACGAGAACCCATAAGTTCTGGACTTTCCAATAAACTGATGGCTTTACTCTATACAAATTAGCTTTTAGCCTAAGTGGCTATGGCTATGGGCTGCGGTGATGAAAATTGGGTTGGTCAGGCCGGAAGACAGGACTGCAATTTTCTCAATTGCACTGTGGGTGGAAAAGGAGTTAAAGTGGTTAGAAAATAAATTAATGGGCTTTATAAATGCTTAAAAATATACGCTTAGAGACAGAAACCCCACTTAATCTATTAAAAGGATTTAATTAACTTGTGTTTATTTTTAGCAAATCAGCAAAGTCTAAAGAAAGAGTTTCTGATCCTAATTAGAGTATAAATTATTTATCTGGAGTTCTTTAGCTTAAATATTTGTAATATTAAGCCATAAATATATTTAATAAAATTAATTAAATGATGTATAATAATTACACCCATATTCAACGCACTTTAAAATTCTTTAATTTGTCAAAAAATGTTAAAATTTATCAAATTTCAGCTCCCACTTTCATTTATTAAGTTTTGTTTGTCATTTTTTAACTTCTTACCACCGTGTTAAGAGGACAAGACCACCTCTCCTCCGTTTGTCACTTCAGTTGGCCAAAGTAAACGCTTTTGATCGGCAAATACGAGCAACCAACTTCCGCAATGGCCGAGCGGAATGAAAAACTTTTCCCGGCGACGGCGCTTGAAATCGACAAATGACGATTAGCACATCGCATCGTCAGCTGTTTTTGTTGTTGCTGCTGCCATTGCTACTGCTATTTTTTGTTTGGACCAACACTCATACACACACACAGCTGTGCACACTTGGCCATATAGCAGACATATAGCCATATAGCCCGAGATGGGCGCACTCACGTTCGTGATCGGCATGGGCACTACAATATTTTGAGTTTCGGTTTCAGTTGTTGGACGGAGCGCGAACGAATAAGACACTCGCGGCTAAAAAGTGCACAAAATACTGAGAAAAAATTGAGAAGAAAATACAGAGAGAGAGAGAGAGCGAGTGAAAAGTGTAAGCAACTAATGAAAAGCTCGAAGAAAAGTGCGAAAATAAATTCGGCTATTCAAGTGCAATGCTTATGCATTAACCATTGAGTTTGGCCTTTAATGTGTTTAACTCGTGATCGACCCTTTTGCATTATACAATACCCTTCAATATGTGCGAGTGACAGCGTGAACATGTAATGAATAATTACTCTATTCATTTGTTGATGCCGCAGCAATCAAAATGAATTAAATAAATGAAATGCATATGACTTTAATTGAAATTCTTACAAACAATTCAGTCAAGTGCAATGCCAAGGCCAATGGGGAAGCGGGTGAAGAAGCTTAAATAAGTGTTTCTGGTTATAGAAACTATTAAAGCTTAACCAGGCTATTAAATACATTTTATAAGGCATTTAAAAAACCACTAACATTGCCCAGATCTATTTGAAGAGATAAGATCTCGAACAAATTTAATTAGTGTACTTTGCTGTAATTAAGAACAGATATATCTCGCTAAGCTGACTGATAAATATTGAACTTTCCTCGGTCTGTGCTTATCTAACTCTTATCCGATATGTTTGTTTAGAGTCTAAAGGCCTGTGCGCTTTAACAAAATTGTTTTGCCTCAATTCATCTCAAAAATATGTGATAATTGAGAGTTGAACCTTGATATTGTGCAGGGAAATTAATTAAAAATTTTATCTAGTTAGCTGGCATTCCCAAATGTCTTGTTTCTTGACTTGACACATTCCCTAATGAATTGCTTGCTATCTGGAGCGAACAAAATTCCTTGAATCCTACACAACGCACTTTGTGCGAATTCCTCTAGCTCTGAGAAGGGCAACGATTTTCTATGTCGACCAGAAAACAAATTACATTTTGCGGTTCTGAGTTCTGATTTTGATTTTTCCCAGGCATTGCACTCGATTTTACACATTTGATTTTAGCTTATCGCTCTTATTTTATTTTATTTTTGGTTTTGCAAGCATTTTCCGCTTTACTCAATATGCCTGCATTGCGTAAGGTCGTGTCTTTTGGCCATTCATTTTTTCGGCGCTCTGTCTCGCCGAGATATTTGAATTTTGTTAGCCGCATAAAAGCTCGGAAATAACTTGGCTGAGACGTATTTATCGAAGAGTCAGGGACGTTCGAGCGATGACTAGGCAGCTGCTGGGACAAAGTCTGCTGAAACCGAAAAAATAAACGACAACCAAAAATATGAATGAAAGAAAATACGGAAAAAAGTACCAACAACATTTAACATTGTTTCCACACATATAAAAATGTGCCAACAGCAAAATGCACAACGTGGTTGAGTTTTGGGCAATGTTTACATTTCATTTCGGCAATTTCGGTTGGGAAGGAGTACAAGTGAATTATTATTTTTAGCAACGTTATTTTGAGTCACCAAAAAATTAAAGAAATTGAGTGAAGGGGGAAATACCGTTCTAAAATTGTGGTAAAGTATATTGAAATACCAAGACTGGACTTTGATTTAAATTAAAGAATAAGCTTACTTGCCTGGAATTCTGCCCAACATTTCTCACTAGTACAATTAGTTTCGGACAATTTAATGCCTTCTACCTGGTACTTAAGTTTCCGCTCTAGAATTTTTCACAGCATGTTTCAACGGTGTTTGATTATTTGAAGCCATTTGCATTTGCCTTTGGTTTTTTTTTATAGCGTGTTAAACCCATTTGCGAGCTGTTAAAAAATCAAGCCCAAAGGCATGTGTATACTTTATGCTTATTCGTATATAATATTTATGACGCTTATTTTCGCGGTTTGTTTTACGCACCTTAGAATGTGCTAAACACAAAAATGAATCCGCGAATTCGTTGCTAATTACTTGAAAGAAATGGTTTATGGCGGTTTTTGTAAATTAATTATGAATGTGCTCCCTTTTTTCTTACGCTGACTGATGAAATCGAATCGGCGAATGGTGAATTGTGTGATCTCTGGCTTTTCGGCGATAAGGCATGTTCCAGTACGGGTTTTACTTCGGAAGTACGATAGAGTCGGAAACTTAATTGAGGTCAGACTCCGGGGACTTTGACACGTTTTCGGAGCAGATCTGAAGGTCGCCGTTGGCGCTAAGAGATGTGGAATCATGTTTATAGTACATGCCTTTTACAGGCACTTGCAACATGGAGCAGTATGGGTTATTACTGTGCAAAAATATGTACGAAACTCGTTTGGGAGTAAACAATAACAGAGAGCTTACATAATGCAATGCAATGAGGCAAGCTACTCGTAAAATCTGCTTTAGTATGGCCGGTCGGTTTGTTGGTCGGTCTGTCTCTTACCTGTCTATGCTTTCGAAAACCTGTTTATTTTTTGGGGAGTCCACCTCCGTCGCTTTGTGTTTAAAAATACTGAAAACTGGCCGAGCTCTCTTCAGTCACCTTAGGCCTCAGTCACGTGCTTGTCTCCTCCGGCTAGTTGCGAACCTTTAAGTTGGTTTCGGTTTCAGTCAGCGATTTTGATATGCACTCTCGTTGGCCCAACTAAAGCGTAATTTGTTGGCTAATTTTATAATGATTTTTGCCATAATTGCAAAAAATAGTTAAAATAAGTGGACAGAAACGGGGCAAAGCTACAGAAGCAACATTTAATGGTTTACTTGGGTAAAGTTACAAAATACATTAAAATGTTACATTTATCATGACCTCAATTTTATAAGTAAGAAATAAGAGGTCTTTTATTAAATAAAATATGAAAATAACATTTAAACAAAGTTGAATTTTAATCCTGAGTTCTTTAAAAAATATAAACAATTTGCAGCACTTTTTCACGAATATTTTTGCTCTATTTAATATCATTACAAAATAAGCTTGCCTGGATCGGCTCTAAATTTATGCATATATTTATAATTATTAATCAGAGCATTACATCTTCAATATATTTGGCCAAATAATAATACTCCTTATCTCTTGTTGTCATTTGTTTTTGTTTAATAAATTATTCATGTCCCCCAGATCGGTGACTGTCTGTGTCAGTGTCCCATATTTATTCATTTGAATATGGTCTGCGAACTTCCAATTATGTGCAGATCATTGGGCATTTTTTTATTGATTCGATTGGGTTTGCTGTCACGTGGGGGTTCGGATATTGATATAAATATCCAGTGGAACGCCTTGCTCTTCTCAGTTGGATTTTAACCTCCACCAAAGGTTGATTAGGTCTTGTGTAAGGACACGTGGCTCTATCGAAACTCTGGAAAGTTTACTGAAAGATGTCTCATCGAAGTCTCCTTTCCCCAGTAATTATATTTATTTAACACTTAGTCTAGACTTTTGGTTAGCATGAATTTAATTTAATTTAAATTTGAAATAAATAAATAAATATTAGTAATTTCTTCAAAAGAGCCGCAAAAAATCGATGCTAGTAAAGTGCATTGCCTTGTTCGAAAATTAAAATAAATTTTTTACTTCTCGCACTTTCACCTGGCTCGGTAAATAACATCTCTCCCTATTTCACCCGACAGCACCCACTGCGAATACACAGTAACTGCTTGGGCAAGCTCTAAGATACATTTATGAGTGCTAATAAACTGCAAAGTCTGTTGGCTGGCACAGTGTGAGCAGTGATAAAGATGTGAAGTGAAGTAAGCGTGAGTGGAGGAAACCAGGAAGTATTGCACCAGCTTGCCCCAGTTTGAATTTATCATCTTAAGTGTAAAGAGCGCATCATGAATGCCAACGAGGACTATTTAACCATGGACACGACGGAGGAAATATCGCAGGTCCTGGAACTAAAGAAAAACAACACAATGAATCTTCGGGTACACCCAACCGTGACCGAGTATTACGAAAGTGAGTGTACTTAAATGTAAAGAAAATATTGGTGCAAACTCATAAAGTTTTTATTGCTAAGTATATTTGAATATTTCGTAACGTAATGTTTTGTTAGTGGAAACAGAAGTTGTTACTCAAAATTATTAGCACCTCCATATTAACTATCACAGAGAGGTCTACGGACTTTTGGAGAATTCGCATGGCTTAAATAGCATAAAAGATGATGCAAGAGATATTTGTTTAAGACTAGTTACTTTAAACATTTACTACTATTTTATAATAATTTAAAAAATACCTTTTAGGTATTTATTAACTAACTGAAGAAGTTTGCAGATATATTAGTTTAAGACTAGTGGCTTTAAACATTTACTACTATTTTATAATAATTTAAAAAATACCCTTTAGATATTTATTAACTAACTGAAGAAGTTTAAATTCTATAAATGATTTTTATCTCTTTATTTATTATTATAGTTTCTGCTTCCCTCTTAGAAGATTATTTACTTCCCTTGAGTCCTATATTTAAGTTACTCTAACCAAATTACCGGCTTACCACTAATTGAATTTTTCCCGCAGACATGACTGCCTTCCTCAGCCTGGCCATTTTCGTGGCCAGCCTGCTGACCATCCTCAACATCGCCATCTTCTCCACAACTGTGTCCCGGCTGCGGCGGCACCTGAACAGGCCGCTGCTGGTTCCCTCGATTATGATGGTGGCCCTGTATCCGATTATTTCGGTGGCTGCCCTGGTGACCATTCTGGTGCCGTACTCCTGGTTCATCTGCCACACGGTCATGCACGTGATGTTCATGGTGGGCGGACCTGTGTTCCGCACTCTGCTCTTCCGCTACGTGATCTCGGAGCAGAACTACGTGAAGGAGTCGGGCATGGAGGCCGTGCAGCTGAACACGCCGCCCTGCTGCTGCTGCTGCGGCTGCCTGCCGATGGTGATTCCCACCAAGGCGAAGCTGTGCATCTCGCGGTACATGGTCTGGCAGATGCCCTTCTGGCAGGGCTCCATCATGCTGGTGATGAACATCCTGTACTATCGCGATATCCAGCTCTATCACCAGGTCATGTACTTCTTCATCCCGTTCATTGTCTGCTCGATTGTCCTGGGAGCATGGTCGCTGCAGATCACTGTCCGGATGATCACCAAACTGCGGGGGGACTATCAGCTGAGGAAGAAGATGTTCTGCCTCCAGCTGGTGGTGATGCTGTGCAAGCTGCAGTACCTCGTCCTGTACGATCAGCTGGATGGCATCAAGATGGGCGGCGAGTATCCCATCAATCACACGGTTTACAAGCAAAGTGAGTGTCCTATCTCATATATAATTATCTCTATTTTATATAATTTATTTTAGCCATCATCAACATCCTGATCTTGGTGGAAATGGTCATGGTGTCCATGATGGTCCAGAGTGCCTACCGCACGCCCATTCAGGTTCAAATCGATGAGGTCAACAAGGAGAAGGAGGTCACTCGCATCTGAGGGGCTGTCGGAGTGTTAGTAGCAAAGAATTGTGATAAATTTAATAAAGAAAATGTAGTTAAATTTATAAAGGAATACGTTACAAGAATTTACAAATAATTGCAAAGGCTTAAAGGCAAGTATCTCATAAAACTCTATTTAAGTTTGTAAAAATCAAACCTAACGAAGTAAATCTCACTTGACTTGCTGGCTTAACTAAAGCGCCCACAAATCATGTGTTCATACCCAGCTTGGTCAGCTCACTCTTAGCCACATTCAGCAGCCACTTCCATGTCCCTTAGCTATGCGTGTCGCGTTTAGCTCATAATTCTCCCTGCGGCCTGGCAGAGGGTCGAGGAGATCCGTTTTACATTTTTCAACAGAACAGGACAGGGACAGGACAAACAAAACGCTGGGCGGCTTAGGCCAAATGCCCAAGTCCCATAAAAATACAATAAATATAATGTGAAATATCTATACGCATATACATCTTCCTCCCTGTTTAGATAGCCTTTTTTGGATAACTCAATTGCTGTCACAATGCGGCCATAGGCCCAAAAAAAAAACACAGGAAAATTGTGGAAGGATCTGGAGCTGGGGACAGCATCCTCCTCAACAACAACAATTGTGTACTGCAAGGCAGTGCGTTGAAATTTATGATTTATTTGAAACGAAAGTACATTGTGCTCTGCCAAAATAAATCACACTAAAGATGCTGGCAGGCAGCTCAGAAACCAAACCAAACTGGAGGAGGGCCCAGGATGAGAAGCAGAACGAGCTGCTGGAGCTGAAAACGGAGCAGGACATCCAGGAGATGAGAGGAGTCAGTTGTTGTTTGCTTGGTGCTGGTGGGCCAAGAACGTTGGGCAATGAAAATCAAATATAAAGCTAGGAGAATCATTCGCTAAACTGGGAATACTCTTTTCCCATAAATAGAACTCTTCAATTATTATACAAATTAAATTTATTGAATACAAATCTAATTTTACAGATTTATTCTGACTTTGAATGGCTTAATAATTTAATTTAAAACTTAAAATTTATTTTAAATTGAGATCTAGGTAAATATCAAGATGGGATTAAGCTGCTTTTAAACTTTTATTATTTTAGTTAGCTTGCAAAATTTAAAATAAAGCTCTCTATTACATAATTAAACACCCCCGATTAGTCTCTTCAAATATAGAGTATCTAAAAGGCTGTCTTAGGCTAGCAGGAGGACGAGCTAAGGCGCTGAGGGCTTGGAGCAGTCAAGTGCCATGGCCGGTCGTCGCTGGGCATGGTTATCTTATCGCGCTTTTATGATGTACACAACGCCGCAGAACGCCAGCCATGAGAAGCCTGTGGCAGCCAAAGTCCCGAGTTCCCTCCACCGAATCCAGCTCCTGCTCCAGTGCTACCTCGCTACCTTCTCCTTGTGCCATTCCTCTTGGCCTGGCCGAGATGTCGCCTTTTATGAAGACGCTTGTTTGCTCGGTTTGCCAGAGCTCCAGCTGCCATCCTGTTGGCTCTGACTCGACGCGACGCGACTGAGGCAAGTAAATCAGATTAAGTATCCTCTGCTCATTTTGATGAGTTGAGACGACGAACAGTCAACGAACCATAGCGGGATTCATTGCGGACTCTTGATTTTATATTATTCCCTTTTTCGCAGCATGTGAGAAGTGACAGAAAATGTGTAATTAAAATTTTTAGTCAACGGAGACATTTTACAAGAATGTTTAAAAGTTTTTGTGTCCTTTTTATATAATCCAAACAATTTAATAGAGCTATAAAAGCTCCTTGAATGTTTTGCAGCATCAATAGGTTTTTAAAATACCTGGAGAAACTCAAATATTTATAGGAAAGCTGTAAAATAAAAAAGAGCATAATACTTAAGATCTTCTGGTATTATTGACCATATCTTAAGTTCTATTATACTCCTTTAACAGCTTGTAAAAATGCCATAAAAATATGATATTAAAATTTAAAGACGAGTAAGTAATTTATCACTCCAGCAGACTTTAGAGTTCTTGCCCTGCGGCCTGGATGATGATGACAAATAAAATCGTTCATGACACAAACTATTCTTAGCATTTATTATCACTTAGGTGGCAATCTGATGGAGAATCAATTCCATTTAGAGCTTCAGCCTGCGGGTTGGCCAGCATTTTGTGTTGTGACCGAACTCTGCCATTTTGATTTTGGCCGAAACATCTCCAGTTTCGTGTAGCACACTTTTCGGATGTATATAAAATTCATAAAGCTCTGTTGTGTAGAGGGGAAAGTGCCGGGCGTTGTTTGGGCTACAAAATTAAAGAAAACCATTTTTATGTTGTGCCACCCACTTGACGTCGCTTTGTGTCGGCCATTGTCTACGCTTCTTGGCCATGTCCAAACACGTTAGGCCATCTCGGCCAAGTTGGCACTGCTGAGGGCACGCGTTGGTAAGAGGGATTGGGCTGAAAGCTGTCTGAGCCCGGCTGTCAGTCTGTGTCTTATGTCACTGTCCATTAGACGCCGTTGGAGGCCTTTAAGATCTCCCTTGTTTTTCCTTTATATTTTTTTGAACCGAATTTCGTGCTTAAATCGCAGGAGCAGCATGAATTTCATGGCTTCTTTATGGCGACGACACTTAGACAAATTAAATAATGCGCATACGCAATGTGGTGCCGCTGCTTAATTTTCTTAATAGAAATTATAACACAATATTTGTCATTCACAGGCAATTTAACAAATTCCCACAGCAGCAGCGGCTCATCGCCTTGGATCTCATTTCTCATCGGTTTTCCTTTCTTCTATTTAGTGAGTTTCCTCCTGCCTTTCTCCCACCCGGAATTTTATGATTATTGACAGCCCCATTTTCTTTGACTTGACTTTGCTTTCCGCCTGCTCCACTCAGTGCCCCTACTTCGATTCGTTTTATGCAGCTTTCTCTTTATGTCCGCCTTTTGTTTAAGGACGGACTCGACTTCTGCAAGGACCATTTTGCTGGTGCTAAGTAAATAAGTTTTATGACATTTCTTTTGTCGATTTTTTTCTCTCGTTGTTTCTGATGCCGTTTGGCTCGTAAAATCGCAAACGTCTGCTCCTCATACTTGATTGATTTCAATGGGTGGAAGTTGACGCCTGATTTGCGCCACTTATTGATGGAGGAGCACAGGGATCAACATAGGGAATAATTCATAGGCTGGTCGGGCATAAGTCCTTAATTTGTAGCAGACGCAACGGCAATAAAGTTCAAGTAGAAATTCAGAACAACAGAATTATGGTTGAGATGTGAAAACATAAAAGAATAAACTGTAGGAAATAGCCATGCATAAGAAAAATATCTTCTTTTCTTTTAATTTCCTCTTTTTATACTTTATAAAAACTTACTTTTCTGAATTTCTAGCTAAGGCAACAATTATCCTTTATGAAATTAGGCAAATTTACTTTGTATAATTTAATTAAAAACTTTGGCGAATTAACGTTGACTTTTCCGGTCCCAAGTCAGCAGGCCAGATATCCACACACACACTTGAGTCCAGCGTAAGCCGGGAATTAATTAATGTGAAGCGGCCATAAAGAAAATATTTGCGCATGTTCTGGCATAATTAAAAGGGTTTGCCAACTGTTCTCCTCCTCTGTCTTTTTTCCGGTCCACAAAGCCCAAAAGAAAAAGGAAAAGAAAAATATGCCTAAGCACTTTTGGTCGAATTTTTGATTTTTTTTTCTTTTATCAAATTTGGCATTAGATAAATTCTTTTGATAGACTTGAGAGGTTTCCTGTACCAGATGGTTTTAAATTAATTCTAAAACATATTATTTAGGAATTTTTCTTAAGAAAATATTAACAAGAAATATTCAACAGTTTTTAAGCATCAAAATAATTATTTTACATGATACCCTTATCCTCTGAGCCCTCCTCAATCCTAATCTCTTCCGTCGCCCACCATTGAGCACACATCCCCAAAGACTCAGAGCAGGAGGAGCTCAGCTTTAACGAGTATCCTGCTGGTCCGGCGGTCGTCAGGGAGTCACAGCCTTATGCTGAGCACTCAGTTTAACAATGGCAAACAAGTAAAACGCTACGAAATCCGCTTAAAGAGCATTTGTATGTAATGGCAAGAAAACGAGCAAAAAAAAAAAAGAAAAGAATAAGCGGGAAACAGCAACAGCATCCTGGCTGCATTGCCATGCCCAGGCCCCAGCTTTTCGTTTTTTGTTGTTTTTCTTACACCTCGGCATGCCTCCATTAGGGGATTTTGCATAAGTGACAAGGCTGGCAAAGGCACAGGCTCTGGTCCAGGCTCCCCGACTTTTCCTGCTTTTCCTGGCTGGCCTTCGCTTCGTGTATATCTCACACTCGCCATCAGCATATGTGTCTCGGGGTGAGTGGCTCGGATAAAGCCAAGCTAATGCAGCACACAGAGACAGGCATAAGGCGCTGGTAACACGACACGCTTGTCAAATGCTCCCCAGTCGAGGTCGATGGACATGGCCAGAGATACGGGTGCACTGAGAGAAAGTATTATCTTGAATTGGTGGGTTTTTACATGGGTTGTTCCAGCAAAAAATTAATCAAAAAATATCTTTATAAGAAATATGAGAAGGGATATATTTTTTTAAGTAATTGAAAGAAAGAAGTTACGAACTTAGACTATGAAAGGTTTCCCCAGCTATGTTTCTTTATCTATAACTCCATTTAATTATATTTACTTCTATCTATCAACTTATATGTTCTTTTCAATATTTTGATCAATATTTTCCGCCTGTGCATAGTTAAGCGGACTCAGCTCCGATGTGGCTCAATTGCATTAAGACGATGAACAAAGTCGCAGCATCAGCAGAAACTACTTTAATTGAATGGGGACGGAGGGTAGTGGGCAGTCTCCCGCCGCCGCAGTATCGCAACAATTGCTCCGTCCCTGGACTGTGATTGGATAAATGATTAAGTAGTTTGCAATTAGGGCCAGAGAAACTTTGCAACGCTCAAGTTAATAAGTTTTTGGATTTAATTGAGTAAAATAAAAGGCACTTCATTTATCAGGTGACAAATTAAATGAAATTGAAACGAAAGAGTTGGTGGAAAATCATTCCCTATCTCAATTCATTTCTTCTTAGAAATTTGTCTCAGAACCACATTAATTTATCGTTCATTGACTCACTATAATTATGCAAGGATTAATAAAACAATCTGATGTCGAGGTATTCTGGGAAATATATGGGCTATCTTCAGGTGAGCATTTTCTGCAATATATTCCCAACCAATTTACTTAATCACAGCCCCAGGGAGTCGACTCGTTCCTCTCATGTGATTACTTTTACTATTAGCAAAATGAGCCGATCCGCGTCCATGTCTGGTTGTTTATTCCATGCCGGCCACCTCGAAATATATATATATATATATATGGGGAGTAATAAACCATCAGTCAACGGCCACCGAGCAAACATGGGAATGAATAAATAGATTGGAGGCGCAGGCAGCTGACCAACTGGAGGCCAGTGCCACTTTCGAGGTGTTTGCCGACTCCTGACGCTCCTTCTCCTCGATGTCCTGGAGCGCAGCTGATCAGGGCTAATCAATTAAGTTCCACAAAAGCAATTTATTACAATGCCCTGGTCGGCAAGAAGGATGCGGTATAATCGATGGAAAAGGTTGTTGGCCAAGCAAACATATGGCAGAAATAAAACCAAGCATTGTGTACATATTTAATCACATTCTAGAGATGGGAAAGGAGAAGCTTCTCTTTAAAATAAATATTAATAAAAAATACATTATAAAATAAAATACAAATACAAAAAATATATATATTTGGAAATGAATATTCAAATTCTTAACCCAATCCACCTCATCCCTTTGCCATTATCACGTATCTTTTGCATAACTTTTAATGTTTCATTAAAATATATATGCTAATTAATAATCAACATTAAATGACACTTATCCCACCACTGGAAACTACACTTGTCTCCCAGAGATTTAACGTCCATCTGGCCAATTTGGCCCAACCCTTAACCCTTTGGAATAAAAGCCATTCCAGCTAGCCGCAGACTGATGAAGACCATTCGGTTTCATGTGACCGCAAAACTTTCGCTTTGGCTGCGACCACGAGGACACAATTGCCAGTTGAAGTGCGCAACATGGCCATAAAAATTTAAAACTACAAGAAGAGTCCACGCGAAACAAGGACGAAGGAGTAAAGTGGACTGGGTAGTGCCATTAAAGCACTCGACGATGCGGCGCGTGTGCTCCGAGATCAGCATCATTAACACTATTTTCCCTAGGCGGTGCTTCAATATGACGATGCCAGGGGGGCCTTCGGGGGGTTAAGCTTGGGGCGGCATTGCCCGGAGTTAACCCAACGATGACACTGACAACTGGCTCCCAGTCAAGTCAAGTCAAGTAGAGGCGAGTTGAGTTGAGTCGAGTTTAGTTTAGTTTAGTTCAGCTCGCCACAATCATTACGAACACTTAAGGACCAGCCCCCAGGATACACACAGAGCTCTGTTGCTGGCATGGCCGTGGGTCTTTCTAGGGTTTTTCTGGGATCTTTTCTGGTTGCGGAGGAAACACTCGAAAAAATGGGGCACACACCACTACATATATGTCAGCGCACTCTAACGCACTGTCCTGGAGGCGGAGGAAGTGCCGGGAAGTGGCTGAGTGTTTAACCAGAGAGAGAGAGAGGCAGGCATCAAGTAGTTGGCTCGTCCTGGCAGGGAAGCCAAATAGAAATCCATTTAATTTTCAAATAGTGAAATGTTTGCCCACGCACACGCATGGTGGGAAATGTCCTGAATGTCCTGGCCTGCTCAGCTCAACTCCGAATGCCCAACCACATTTCGCTTTCCAATGTTAAATTCAACGCTCGCCCCTTTATTTATGCAAGGGTGGCCCTGGCTCCCATTGTTCGCATTGTTTGCCGGACATTACTTGCATTCCCCAGGTGTTCTGGGGAACCCAAACTCAAATGCAGGCCAGTAAACATTTTTGAATGAACAAGCTCGGGGCTCTGGGCCATAAATGAATAAATGAAAACTCAGGAGACAGGCAGGTGACTTGAGGTTGACTCGAGGTTGTGCGTTATTTCCACCATAATTATTTCATGGGCGAAAGGATGGTTTTAAGATTTATAAATATTTTAAAAGGGAATCGTTAAATGGGAATCTTAAGCCCAAAGGCTACAGCAGCGTTTAATTATTTATTTAAGGATTTTTAATTACGTACAACTACTCAAAAGAATTTAAAGAGCCTCCCCTTCGTAGTTACTAATTAAAATCTTAAGAAAAAAGTAACGTTTAAGAGCCTTGGAACAGCTAATCGATTTTCATATCTGCTCCGAGCAGGTTCATTAATTATGGGCGTTAATTCCAAGATCAAGCCTTGCCATAACCGCTTTCCCTGTGGGCCAACAACGTTGGCTTTCCAATTGCATTATGGACAGACCAATTTCACAGGCTCCCGAGCAGGAGGGGAGACCCACTCACACATTCACGCGATTCAGGATAGTGTTTACGGCTGTGTGTGCGTGTATATTGATGTGCTTATTTTGCATAATTGACTGTAAATGCGTGGCCCTCGATGGCCGAGTGTGTGAGGTGTATGCGGGTGAGCGGGTGAGCGGCAGCTTGCGGTTGTATAATTACCATTCGGCATATCGGGCCGGCCACGGTGCGTATACGCAATGTTCGCGAGGTTTTAAACATTGCTAATTGCACGGCGAAATGGAGAAAGTAATAAACGTAGTGGGCGGAGGCACAAGAACGCATTTTTGAGGGTCCTGTCATATACACACACGAAAGCCGAGCACATTAGCAAACAACTTTGGGGTAAAAGTACCCACAACAACAAGGAAAACAACAACAGCAACAGTCGACCATAAAAATTGTATTAATGGCCTTGGCAAAAAGGCGCCAACCAAATTCTATGGAGGCACTGAACTGCAGGATAATGAATTGATTTTAGAAAAATATGTACCTTTAAATTTACATGTGTAAATATTCAAAAATAAGTAAATTGCAAGCCTTTAAAGTTACTTCTCTTATATATCAATTAATGCCTCCTATATTGTAGTTGTTCAGACAACTTTCCTACTACTTCCTTCAAATTTTCATATTTGTAAAGAATTTGTTACTTACGTACTTTTCTTATTAAGGATATTATTATGATATATATATTTTCCCTTTGATAGGTTTAGAACTCAAAGTTTAGAAACAGATTCCTTATTTCTACATATTTTTTTCAGATAATTTAAATATATTAAATCCCGAACCACCTGCTGTCCAGTGTAATGTGCGTTTGCCAAAATAAACACAAACACATGACAAATGGAATGGTTCGCATGTATGTATGCCTAACAATTCCACACTCGCACACACTCCACACACGCCTCCTTCCACGCCCACCATCTTAGTTCGAAAGGTCAGTCTGGGGCCGATGTTTGTTGTTCTTGCCTTTGGCATTTATGGGTTTTTGGTTTTAGTGGCTTTCGCATTCGCTGTTGTTGCCCGTTTCTTTGCGGGTGTCAATGTCGAACAGGACATGGTGGGCGGTGGGCGACGGCGGGAGGCGTGGCTGAAGCACACTCACGTAGCACATACGTGTCGGGCTGATTGCACATAAATTTCGGGGAGTGTGCGTACATATGTACATGTATGTGTAGGCGACGAATCTGTCCCATTCGATTTTTGCTGGGTAAGTGGGCGCCGTTTCCGTTAATACAACGCATTTTGTTTACAACTTTTCACTTTCTGATTTCAGCTTACAGAGAGCTTTCAGCTCTTCCCGTTTTTATTTGCCTTTCAGCTTGCTGCAGCTCAAGAAATTTTTGCTTTGGGCCAAGAAATTCTTCTATTTTACGTGTTTTCTGTACGCCGCTTTGGCCCTGTTTGTTTATTTATTTGTTTCTTTATTTGCAGTTCTTGGAATTTATTTGTTAAGCTGTTTGGTTATTCATTTGACATTTGGCGTCAATGGATATTCGCTTTCAGCCAACTGCCAGATGGGGCCAGCAAAAAAGATTACACAGAAGAATATGAGTTGGTTTATTAATAATAAAAATCGGACAATCTTTATACAGTTAAATATAAGTTTAAATTAACCAAAAATCTCGGTAAAATATATTAAATATATATTATTCTTAGACAATAAATATATATACATCTTAATATTTATGTGGATCTTATTTTACGTTCATTAGAATTTGCTTTCTTAAATCATCTTTTAAAAACTATTGGTTTCACTTCAATAATAGTCAAATTTAGTATTGTGTCTTATCTTAGCTTTAGATAAAATAAGTAATAAAAACTTTTAAGAGTTTAAAAACCTATTTTATTAAATACAGAACTTTACATTTTCTTTACATTTATATTTAATAATCAAACTAATATTTCTTTACTGTCATAATTAAAACTATATTTTAATAACATTTCTGTATAATTTGTTTTTTGTGTAAGACCTAAAACATCCTTTGACTTGGGTTGTTAAATCAAGCACAGAAGTAAGCATTATTTTATTATTTATATTAAAATTGACGTGGTTTCTGGCACAGAGCCAATGTCTGGCAGAGCCTCGACTGAAATCAATCTTACATGCAACCCATTAATGTCACTTAAATTGCCTTTCACACATTCACACTTACACGCTCCAACATCGCACATCAGTTTGATTTACTATTTCAGAATTTTAATTACGTGGCAACGAGGCCTTAATACGTCGCATATATCAAGAGGGCACCGTATTGCAATTAATTTATGCCAAACGGCAGCCAAGGTAATTGCACCAAATTGACACGACCGCAAGTTCAGGCCAGGGAGTAATGGGTCCTGAGGGTGGCACTATACGTCGACAAGGACTCGAACAGGAATCGAGAGCCATTATGCATGACTGGCTCCTGGTCACATGCTAAGCAGGCAGTGCATCCTTGCTGATGCCTCGCTGAAACAGAGCCCGATGCGCCACAGCCATTAGAAGCGAGGAACTAGCTACTCGGAGGAGGCACGTGCAGGCCGACGAAGGAGGATTGCAGGAATTGCAAGGATACAGCCCGCACACACACACCGATACTCCGACAGATGCCAAGTGCAAGGCTGCCACTCACACATCAATGTCCCGGCCGAGTTGAATTACAAATGAGCTCCTGTCGAGACTCTGGCAATGTCCTCTTCACATCACGAGTGAGCGGCTCCTGAGGTTTATCATTGTTTGGCTATTGCCATCGAGTGGCGGAATCTGGGATCTACACGGGGAACAAAAATGGGAAGAAATAATAATATTAAATGTATTTGTTCTTAGCCATTTTAATTAACATTTTGTCCGTTAAAGTAATCAGAAATTAATGTATAAAAGTTTGTGTTTATAAGAATATTTTTTTAGATATCTTTTTCGCTTTGTGCACAATTTCCAAGCGCTGCAGAGACTTATTGCGAGTGGCACCTTGATGGCAAAGTTCTCAACACCGACACTGCAACACAAATATCAAGTATACGTAGCAGTTGAAAGCAAAAGTTTCGCAAGTCTCGTTGAGCTTCCCCGCTGAGCTGGTTGCATTTCTGAGGCGCATTCTTGTTGCTTTTTATCTCGGCCGAAACAGACACTGGAATTCCCATCTTCCCGCCTGTGTGTGTCGCATGCATAATTAATAATTTTGTGCAATATTAATCGCTGGCAGACCTTGTGCTCCTCTCAATGCAATTCTTTTGTCGGGAAATATGTCTTTTGTTCGGCACAGAAAGTGGCAATCAATGAAAGTGCTGGGACCAGGCCTGTGAAAAATGTTCGCTTGGATTTTCCAAGCGGTAATTGTTTTCCCAAAAAAAAATGTCTCCCCAGCTGCATTGTTCTTTAAGAAGTTGCCAGTAAGAAAGAAAGTTTGCTCAACTTTCCATAAAATTCTCCAGAATTTAATTCCAATAAATTAAGCCCCCAGGTAGGATATTGATTCCTGGAATTTGCCAAGAAATAATTTCAGAAAATAGACGCAGAAGGTTGCTGCCCTGCCCCATATGGTAAGCTATCCCATCTAATGCCATCACTTACGTAACCATTTTTCAATAAGTAAAAGTCTGGCAAACAGGAAAGAACAAATTTGCATATTTATTCGACTTGTTTTTGTTGCCATTCATCGCCGTTTTGGGCGCGTAACTCAAGACGGAAAAACCAAATTAAAAAGTAATTTGAAAACCTTTAAACGCAAACGAAAGTAAATTATGCAAACATTATGGTTGAGGGTCCTCCCAAACAAAGCAACAAAAAACAAGACACGTCCAGGAAGGACAGCTGGGACCCCAAGGGGGAAAAGCTGGTAGAGCCGGGGCGCCAAAGGAAAACTTAGCCAAGGTCACATGCGACATGGTTGCCATGGTTCATTTTCTTCAGCCCCCTTTCTCCCCTGGCCTAAATGCCACTTTATGAGAAATTCGGAATTCCCATTTCACTTTCGGTGGCATTTTTTTTTTCGGGGCTTCCCTGGCTACAAATGACACTAATAATTTCCATTTAAATGAAGTCATGAATAAAAATCAAGTGCAAGTATTTGTTTTTCCTTCGCTGGTCATACTCATAAAAAATGGCAAATGGTTTTTATATTGGGTTGGCCACCTCTCGCCGAGGGGAGCTAAATAACAAAAAAAAGACGAGCCAGCGAGGGTGACTTTGAACTAGCCGGCAAAAACATTCGAGTGGAAAATGCAAAATAAGCAAAATAAATTGATGAAGAAAATGTCATTGTTTGAACGCATTAAAAAGGGATGACTTGAGCGATGGAAAAAGTAATGAAAAGGTCAAAGGGGTGTCTTAAAGGTGAATGGTCACACTGGTTGGTTCGATGATCTAGGCAGAGAGAGAGACACACAGATGCTGCTGATAGACCAGTGTGACCAGCGCCTATATCTAGTAATGGTTAGGTAATTAATCTGTCAATTAACACTGCCAGCAAATTTATTAATTAATTATTATTTGGTAAAAAAATTTGGAAAGCTGATAAAAATTAAATTTTGGTAAATTTGGTAAGCTTCTGAAAATTTCTATTAATTATTGAGACAGAGAGAGAGAGAGATAAATGCGCCTGATAGACCAGTGCTCATATCTAGTAATGGTTACGTAATTGACAGATTTATAATGCTGTTAGCTTATTTTAGGGTATTTAATTTATAAAAATTGGTTAAGACATTTGGGAAGCTGGCAAAAGTTATATTTTGATTAGTTTCTAGAAATATCTATAATGGATTATGGCTTAGATTTTCGGAATCTATATAATAATTTATAATACAAATTTCATATAAACAAATATACTTTTAATGTCAATAAAATCCACAAAATATGTGCCTGTACTGCAAAAAATATTTCTATTAATTAGCTCGAACATTTTCCTTAAATTTTAATTAATGAAATCGTATTTAAGCCATACCCAAATCACTCTCCTAAGACCAAAATGAGGGAGCAGGTAAATGTCTAGTCCCACCTGACTTCTGGTCGATCAACAACTCAACGCTGCTGGCAAGAAAAGAAATTAGAAATGCAAATGCAATGCATATTGAAAGCCGTCTCTGGCGATAACTAACGTTTCCCACAAGGCGCTTTCAGCTAAATGAACGCCTGGCAGGAGGATGTTGTATCACAGATATGCAATCAGGCAGTAGTTAGAGTGTCCTGGAAGGAGTGTGTTTAGGGGAAAATCAAGCAAAGCTGGAGCAAAGCCACCGGGGGCCGAACCTGTGCGGCAAAATACATCAAGAAACAGTTGCCAAGGTAACCCAAATTGTGTCAACATCCAAGGGGGTGACGTGAGGTGGTGACACACTGCCTTTGTGGACCCAGGTCTTTGGGGCTGCTACGGCTCCAACGAGAATTTAAATATGCAACTAAATATTTCCACAAACTTGACAACGTTGGGAATCTATTAACACGTTTTGACACTTGCAGGCAGAAATTGCCTCGGCCTCGGCTGAGGCTCAGGAGTGCAGGAGTGTGTACACACAACGACAACTAAATGTCAATTTATTTTACATCAAACAGGAGACACACGAGGTGACACAACATGCTAGGCGAGCAGGCGAGCAGGAGATGCAGATGCCGACCCACATCCTCCGGCATCCCAGGAAACTTTTCGCCAAGCCAAGTTTTGGCTTTCAATTTCGCAAATGAGGTGACAGGAGACATGTGCGAAAGAAGTTTGTGTGTGATAACACACACCCCAGCCAAGACTTACAGGTGGTGTGTGCTTGCCTCTCTGTGTTTTGTTTACAAGTTAACTGATTTACGTTCGTGATTTTGGTTCCGGGAAACTTTTCATTTCACACGTATCTACGCAAAACAAAGGCGGATGGCGCAACTTTGTCCTGGCCACGGGTAACGAGATGTTTGAAAAGCAGATGCTTAACTCAAATAGTGCTAAGCAAATTGTGGCTTGTCTGTCTGTCTTTCCAAGCCATTCAACTGACGGCAATTGTTGTTGAGTAGGCCAATTACACCTGTCTCGTGAGGAAATGAGATACATTCTAACTATTCAAAGGAAAGCTTGTCAAGATAAATTGTGGTTTTAAGGCAAAGTCTGATCAAGGCGAACATTACAAAAGGTTTAAGGCATATTATTCCTTGCTGTGGTTAAGTGATGTATCCAATATTTTGGTATCAGGTTAATTGAATATTTATAAACAAAAATTAGGACTAAATTCCCTATTTCTAAAATGATTAAGAAATATAATTGCTTATGCTGTCAACCTGACTTTATTACATTTTCTTTAGCTTGACAAGACTGGCCTAATTTTTTCTACATATTTTCCCATCGCTCCAATTACTCTGGGTGTCTGCCGTAAAAGAGTTTCCTTGGAAATCCACCTGCTCATCCCTTTCCTATACGTTAATCCAATTAAAACGGATCCAATTAGCATCACAGACAGCGTGCATCCTGTACCTCATATCCGAGGAGAGTCCTTTCTAATTCCATTACGGCGAAAAAATTGCAATCTCCCTTGCCGACCCCCGCTCTGCCTTTGTTGGTATTATTGCCAACCCGTGGCAAGGAACACCTGGACAAGGTTGCGGGGGCCAACTACTTTCGCCTAATAACCATCAACAGCCTAATGTGCAGGTGCTTAGCATAAAAAGCACAGCCAAAGGCAAAAGCAAAGGTAAAGGCAACGGCGAAGACGAAGGCATTGACAGCATCAAAGTGTAGCTGGCGCACTTAGCATAATGGGGAGAAAGCCAGAATCGGGATTTCAGCCAAAAAAAACTGGTCGAAAATGTGGCTCTCTTTAGGCCAACTAAGAGAGCGGCTAAGAGAGAAAGCTTTCCGCCTGGTATATGCAACAGGCCGTCGTTGCTGTGCTGGTGACAAATGTGTTTTGATTTCGCAACCAAAAAACAAAAAAACTTGCTCCTTTCCAAACTCTGAAAGACAAAACAAAAGATAACAGAAATTAAGTTTAATGCGACAACAATTCAGAACAGAAATTTACGATAATTGCGGCAATTACATTTTGCAAATGATGCTGCAAACACGGCCGAGATTGCTGGCGCATTCCAGAGGACACTCTTCTACCCTCGCAAATAGTTTACGGCTATTCCTTCACGCGGGTCTCGTAAAACCAAATTGAAGCCATTGACGCGGCAAAATCTCGCATTTGGCTGGCTGACTGTCTGCTCGTCCTGCGTCTTAGTGATTTTATAAATTTCAATTTCTCAAATGCTTAGCATACTTCAGGGAGCTGTTCCACGCATAGTTCACGCAGCAGCATTATGTGTAGGAGTAGGAGGACGTAACGAACGCGATAAGTCCAACACTGTAATCGCAATCAGTGACATTACCTGGGGCTTGTCTCCCACAAGGATTTGGTTGGGGAATAAGCAGCATTATAAGATTGGACTGGGTGCGTCCTCTGGTACTAATTAGGTGTAGGGTAGCTGAGAGCTTAATGAGATATGAGAGGGATTGGGGATTTGGGATGTTAAGTAATATAATATATTGTATTAATTTAATTTTAATTTTTTAATTTAAATTTTTGTAAATTAAATTAATACAACATATATTAATTAACAGATTATCAGTTTTTTAAAATAAAAGCTATAAACTGCAGTAACTGAAATTAATGAAATGTCACACGGTAATATTTAATGTTTAATATTTCTTTTAAATACACTTTGACTTGAATTAAGTAGGAAACCTTTAAATTTAAATACGATTTTACTATTTATAATTTTATTTAAAATTTTCCCTTGTAGTAAACATATTTTTTCCAGGATATTCATATACTCCACATTACATTCTTGCTCTATTCCTTCTATTTATTCTGGCTTTGCTTGTTAATGGCGAACATCATGCTCATTATTATTATCATCATCAAGCGCGTTGGCAAATTCAATTAACGTTTTCAACTCATCCAATCTCCCTCTCTCTCTATCTGTCCCTCTGCTGTATCTCTCTCGCTCCGCCTTCCGAAATATAATTCAACTCGTGCGTGACATTTTTATTGCTTATACGCCGCGTTGTGCATGCAAATATTTCCAACAGTATGAATATTCAATTTGGCACATTGACTTTCGCTAATTGTTGACGGTGGGTGGTTTTGGCCACGCCCCCCTCCGTGCTCACAATCATTTCTATTAATTTAGCCTTATCGCAGATCGATTTTAATTGACGCGCATATCGTAGAAATTGTAGAAATTGCGCATACGTCACGTTGAACCGCCAATTACCGAAATTGCAATGCAAACGTGAACTAAAACAAATAAAGTTGAATAAAATAATGCAGTTTGCACACAGTAGCAATGCACAAAATGTTATAATTCGATTTCATTACGAAACCGAAATATAATGCCTGTCAAAGCGTATTTGATTTTGCTCCGTTTTATTTCCGAGTTTTTCCTGGGTTTGTTTATATTTTTTGCCAACTTTTTTGTTGCGGTTTTGCTGTGCAAATTGTCAAACCACAGCAATTTATCAGCAATCCCGACAATTGCATTATTAATGGCAGGCGCTTAGAGACCACACATGCTGTGGACAACGGTCCGTCCTGGAGCTCCTGGAATCGGTATACTATACCATATATCTCAGACGCACCCCCGTGCGGTTGTGTAGTTGGCCGCTTTAAGGGCTTAGCACTCCTCTCGATCCCCACCTCTATCAACGGGGGCCAGTCCAACGCCACAACAATAAACCAATTTAAAGAAACCTTATGTAAACAGTTTTATAATGGATTATATATGTATCCGTGTGCGAGAACACAGAGCTCGGACTGTGTGTGTGCTTGCTTATGTGGGTGTGTTTGGTGTGCTTGGTGTGCTTGGTGCCAGCAGTAGCAATCGGAGGACTAGCCTCCAACTGGACAGGAAATGAATGAAACAGTGGGAGCGAGCTTCGTCCGCTTACAAAGCTAAGCGTCCTTTTGATGATGCTCCAAAGGACAGAGTCGTAGGACTCAGGAAATTTAAAGGGCTTTGAGATTTTTAATTTGAAATTTCAAGGGTTTTTAAATATTCAAGAATTTGTAATAAATTTGATTTAATCATTTGATGATTAAAGCCTCATTTAATGAAACCTCCTAAACCTCCCTTCAAGTAAACTTTTAAACTGCAAACCCTGCCAGCTCCCACATCCCCATGCAACCCCAATGTATCGATGATACTACTTTACCCTACCCACATCTGTGCACACATCATCCTTTAAGCCCTTGGCATTCCCGGCTTATTTAAGAGTCCCTTACAATGAATTTTCATTTGCTAGACTTTGTGGCCGAACATTTTGTTAACCACAGAATCTAATCTGTTACCATGGTAAGTAATATCAGGATGTAGCCGGTCCAGGCAAATGAGAGGGGGGAAGGGCCGACATGGGAAAATGTTTGCAATGCCATTTGTTTGTCATGCACAATGGCTGCAGAAATGAGCTGAGCTCCACTCGGTGTCTGCCATATATGCATCGCAAATGGAATGGCGAATCCGGAGAACTGGTGCCAGTATCAAGCACATCATCCTATAGAATGGAACCACAGCCAGGCGCAAAAGCCCGCATCCAGTAGCCACCATCCTCTATTTGGCGTTCTCCATTCGACGTCCTCCATTCAACAATTCTCCGTCCAGCATCGCGCAGCATCTCGGGCATCTCTGATGGAATAAACTGCAGCACAATTTGCTCTGTGGTCAGTGGCAGGCACAAGCGACCCCTTGTCGTTAGTTCCACATCCACTTTTTGCTCGGCTTACGCCCACTTTTGCACTTGAAAAAAGTCGAAATAGGAAAAATGTATTCATTTTCCAGAAATAAACCTATGAATATATATATATTTTTTTAGAGGAAAAACATCTGGAGTTGCTCAATATATTTTTCAAAATATATTTTATTTTTATGTTATTTTTCCCAGTGCAGTCACAATTGGCTGGCATTGTCAACGAGGCGCCGCACACCGCACTCACTCACGCTCACGCTCACACTCACGTGCAGGACAGCTTGGCCGGAGTTGGGTCAGAGGATTTGCATGCGTTACACGCGCCGAGGATGCGGTCCGATGATGGGGCAGTTAAGCTGGGAACCTGGCGAATGGTCTCAGTTTTGGGGTCCCACAAATATGAGTTCAAACAAATTAATGCCGGCCAACCTTCCCTCCTCTCTCCAGATGCAATTTAGATTGCGCCACTTCTGCTGCATGCCGTCTGGGGAGTTGCAGCACTTAAGTTGCTGCTGCAAAAGTATCTCTCTCCTCGGTTGCCTCATGCTGCTGCCAGCAATTGTTATTTCAATTTAAAAGATTTCCCCCAAGTGGCCAGCATGAAGATAGCAATTTTCAAGGAGAAACTTATGAATTTTAAGCTCTCTCAAACTCTGAAATTCTCTATTTTCCATTTGCGTGTCTCATTTGAATTGTATTGCTGGAAAATGTTGCTTCAACAATGATTTGCAGATGTTAATGAAATGCAATAACAAGGTTTTGTATCCCCACAATACAAAACACAACCAAATTTGTTCGAATAAATTAAATTGGGAAATTAAATTCTTGTTTAAAATAAATGCAAGAGAATTCAAGACATATGTTTATGTCTCTACTCGGAATACTGTTGCTATAATATCTTTAGATATAGCCTTTAATCTGCTGATCCAAATAACCCAAGATAAAGCACTCCTACAAAAGCCTGTACAACTCAGATTCAAAGCTTTAAAGCTCATTTAATACCCCACCATGTCTGTATTATCCTTGGGTAAGGAAAAATGTGAGCTTATATTAAAATTATGTCTAGCATTGGCAAGGACATTGACTGGCAGGCTCACGCGCTCAAACACATTCGAATCACGCATACGCCGCGTGTGCATTGCATATTAGGGGAGCTGTCAACGCGCTGTCACGCTCGTCTGTCCCTCTAACCACTGAGGGCTTTCTTTTTTTCTTTTTTTGCCCTTCCAGGAACACACACTCGCACACACACATAATTATGCAGTCGCTGCAGGCGAATCAATTAAACCGAACTCTGCGTGCAAATTGATGGTGGATCGAGGTAAGAATCCATTTCACCTGCGTCCTGCCTCCGTCCTGCCATCTTCCCATAAAATATTCCCGGGCTAAGCAGATGCTGTCGGGGATAAACTCGTACACGCACTCCGCGTTTTCCCAGGAGATTCGTCTGCTTTTTCCAAAGAGGGTTTTGGAGGATTTGATCTGGGACGGGCGGCTTCGTTAAACGAATCCGTTTTCCAATTTTTTTTCTGTGTTTGCAGCATATGCATCAGGGCTGGTGCCATTGTTTGGCCAGGCAGGTAGGAAGTGGCAACTGCTGCAGCCGTTTCAAGTGATTTCCGTTGTGAAAATCCCAAATCCGTCGCATGCGGCAACGCCTCCTCCTCAGCCACATACCAATGAGCCAGAAGAAGGCGACGGATTGGGCTCACTGGGGCAGGTCCTGTCACTTCGGCTTTCACGCAATGCGCATTTTAAGTAGAATTTAAAGAGACGCCACTGCCAACGGCTGTAAGATTATGAAAAGCCGCTGAGTGGCTGTCAGCTGAGCAGTGCGTGGATGTCATTGGTTTTAAATAAAAGATGTGCTACTTTAACAAGGACTTCTTGTCTTAAGAGGGGCTGACTTGTGGTTGAATATTTTCATTTCAGACATTAAAGTTGTACTATAATTTATTACAAGAAAAGTTCCTGACTTTAAAGCCTCTCAAGAGTTCCCAAACAATTCTTAAAGTTTTCTTTCGTTGCCTCTCGCTGCCTTTCCTAGCCGAGTCACATTAAACTTATTATATACATCGTCAAGAGCCCAGAGCGGCACAATCGGAGCAATCAGGCTCAGATTCGCTTCTTCAACGTGATATGTGGCCCAGGAACATCCGACCGCTTTTCCGACCCTTTGCCCAGTCACCCAGCCTAATGGCAAGGAAGAGCCATACCAGATTTCCACACAAAACGAAAAAAATGAAATAAAAATAAAAGGAAGGAAAGCAACAATTTTCCAATGTCGAGCAGCGGCGGGCTCGACTTTGCCTCAATTAATTTGCGCTTTATGTTTTATATGGGCGGCTTTTTGCCTTTTTGCTTACGACAAGGTTCTCTTAAATTTCCATAGAGAGCCTTGTGAGCGGCGGCATGTGTATGTGTCCCTGGGCATAAGCAATAAATCATGAGCGGGGAGCAGGAACGGGAGACTTGGAGCCCGGCGACATACAATATTTTCACTAATGAAGTCATTTCACAGTTCGATGCCATGGCCATGGATGAGGATGTATCTTTGGCCGACGAAGTATCTTTATATCTTCATCTTTGCCGGCCACGCGCCTCAAGGAGAATGGATGGCGGATGGCGGTGGATCCTTTGGCTCCGTGTCTTATTGGCAAATCAGATTTAGTCACGTTTCCGATGCCTTTATCGTGATTACTTTTTGCCCTCTTTTTTCTGGCTCCCCCCTAGTTTGCTTTCTATAAGGAACTTTTGCTTCGTTCTCTGTATAGTAGTTGCTGGCAGCGGGTTGCATGTGTATCCTTAGCTCGGCCCCATTATTAATTAAAGCCAGTCAGCTGCAGCTGGCCAGCTGTGTAACCCGGGGCGGATGCGTAATGCGCACTGGATTTTTGCAACATTCTCTGCAGACACCCGCAAAACTCTTTATGCATAGGTATAATCGTAAAATAGGAATAAAAAAAAAGCAGAGGGAAAAATGCTGACAACCATTTTTTTTAGGTATCCTGGGAGTTCTTTTTCGGGGAATGCGGCAAGGTGCGGGCATTTTTTTATGCACATGCAGATGATGAGCACACACGCTGCTCGCCCACACATCTGGGGTGGCACAGTTGACGATGCTGTGGCATATTTTAGTTGCTTTGTTGGCTGAACTGGAATAACCTTCCCTCTGTCCGTCCACCGCAACCCCTCATTGGATGAGCCATAAAAGCATGAAGCATATTTTTATAGCGCATAAATGTCATCATGCCATGCGGTGTTTCCGCTCTCTTTTCCCCTTGAATTCCTTTTTTTTATTTTATATTTCCTTTTTTTTTTATTTGTGCCGCATTGCTGCTCATAAGCGGTTCTGTAGGGTATAGTAAAGCCAGAGCTAAGACCAAGTAATTGATCATTTTGAATAAGTAAATTGAGGGATTAAGTAAGTCATTGAATTGAAGGAGAGACCCTCTTGAACTTTGATATTTGGGTTGAAATTTTAAAAGAATTATTTGCATAAGCTTATAAAAAAATAGTAAATAATAATAGGAAAGCATTCCTTAACAAATATTTTTCACCTTTTGGGTATTTATAAAAGTAATAGCTGCGTTCTATAATTATTTATTAATTATGAAAACAGTAAATAATTTCAATATATTATTTGATCAATTTAACCAAGTTTAAATATGTTTATTTAAATTAAATATTTTGTGGTTAAGCAATTTAAATATAAATACAAGAATTTCGTATTCAAGGCCACATAACTATGATTTTTTCTGTAAGCTAAATGGTAATTAAATTGAATTCATAGTTACTTTGTCTGAATCCCCCCGGCAACAGTTTGTATTGTATATTTGCATTTTATTCTGGCTTCCCCCCGCCTAAACAAATATTAATTATTTTTACATGTGGCGCATTATTAAATGAGGAAAAAGTTGAGCCATTTCTGCAATTATGCCAACCGCTTTTTAGTTCATTCTTTTTTCTACAATAAACTTTGTTGGCTCAACTTTAATGAACCTCTCTTTCTTCGCAGAATGAGAATGAAGGGGGACCAGCGAGTGCAATGGGCGCATGAAAATCGAAACCTAATCAAGCAAATTGGCCATAAAAATAAATCGCATTAGCCGGAGGATATGTGCGGGCATGTGTGTGTTTGGCACACCTCTCTAAGCCTTTAAGTTTCCAACTCGTGTGTGCTTTGCCCCCCAGACAGGCACACATACAGCTGCTTATACAAGGGCACTGGGAAAAATTGAACAAATATATAGTAAAATATTTAAACAGATATAATTTAAATAAAATGATGTAGAACCTTTAAAATGTTGTGATTTTTACCAATATAATTTTTTAAATGTTGAAAATTCTTAGATCGATTTTCCAAATTATATTCCCGATTTTATTAGTGTTCCTGTCCATCCGAGCATATGGGGAAAATGCAGGAGGCTGCTGCAGGATGCCATTGGGGAGAACGCACATGCTCAGCCGCTGGTGGCAAATAGCATTTAACTTTGTTTGCTTAGTGTAGCGTAGTAGTGTGTAGTGGGCGTGGCCGAGGGTCAGTGAAGTGCATATCAAAGCGAACTAATGAATAAATTCATTGAATCCATAGTTCAGTTCGATGTTTGCCCAGCATTCGAAACGAATTCCGGGCTTTGGCTTTGCCAAGTCAAGGGTGTGTGCCAGCTGGGATGGGGGAGTGGGAAAATTCACCGAAATTCACCGACATTCAGGGGATATGGACAGCTGTTGGTAAAAAGGATCCGCCGGCTCAAAATTTATGCACCTGCTATGGCAGCCAAGACCGACCCTTTGGCTTATTTATGGGCATTACTCAGGCATAACATGAAAGCGAAAGTGTTCTTAATGCTCTTAACCTGCTCCCCCAATGAGCTGCTAATTTGCAAAAGGTACCATAAAGACGGCGAAGGGGTTGAAGCCTTGACGCACCTGTGGCTGCCATTAAAACGGCGGGACCGAAATGGTTTCTTCATTTGTCAATTAATCAAGTCCCGGCTTCGGCTCAATTAAAATTTTATACGCCCAACTTGGGGCGTTCCCAGGGGCCTATCAAATTTTAATTGGTTTCAGGTATACGAGCTGGTAACAGGTGATTTTGAACGGTAAATATTTATAACATATATATGGGCATGAGTAAGTGTACCCTTATAAAAACCGAGACATTCTGCAATCTCTGTTCCTATCTCCGGGGTCAAGTGACTCCTAAAGACCCTTAATCACACTTCAAGGAGTTCAGAAAAATTTAAATAAATATATATCACGCTGACCCATATCACCATGCGAAAAGCATATTCAGTGGAACATTATGCACATAAATCTCTTCTATTTGATTACATTAACCCTTTATGGGAGCTCACTGGCGCGCTGCAGTTAAAAATACCCAAATCAAAAGTGTTAAACAAAAGGAAACAAAAAGTCAAATTCAATTTAAAAACGAGTCAGTTTCGCCTCTTTTGCACATTGTTACTCTTACCTCTACGAGCGTCGTAAGAGATGATTCTGGGGTGCTTAAGGAAGTAATAATATACATAATAATAATTAGAAAATAAAGTTATGAACTCCCTACAACTACATAGTTATTTTTATAAATAAATTTCAAAGTTTATTCATAGTTTATCATCGATTTGGTTTTTCCTTTTTAGTTTTATTTCTCTGAAAATATTTATAACGGAATTTACTGTCCTGAAAAATTCCACAGCTAGTAGTTGGCTTTATTTATTATTTGCGCGACCAAAAATGTAGTTCCTGTCCCTATTGCTACGCCCATGCTTTCACTCATTCTCTGGTTTTTTTTTTTTTACAATTTTTCCCCTTTCTCTGTTTGCATTTGTTTCGACTTTTACGAGCGTTTTCATTGTGCATTGCTTCTGGCCTTGTCTCACTTTAGCTGGCAATTTGTTCTGCTGGGGTTTTTTTGTATTGTTTTTTTCTAGAATTGCGTGGACCAGGCCACTGACTCTTTATGGGAAGGTCCCTTTTCGCCAGGACCCCGTTGATTGTTTTCACTGGCAATGGCGTTGACGGTGGCCATCATCGCTCTGCTCTTCGCATTTTTTGTGCGGCACCAACCAAGTCCAGAAGCTTGCATAGATTTGCGACGTTTTTCATCTCCCCCCAGGGATGCAGACCTATATACTATACCATATATAAAGAGGGGGAGGAGAGAGTTGAATATTTCGTTATGGCATTACTTTTTGCGTCCATTTTTCTGCTGTGCTCGTTTCATTTATTAAATCACCCTCGTCAATCAAGTTCGTTGACATGGTTCTTTCAGTTTCAGCTTTGCTTATTTTTTCGGGGATTTTTTCCACCATGACACGAGATTATTGTGTTTTAAATTTAGTGCTGGGTTCAAAGTTGAAACATGCGCCATAAGCTTTAACTGAATGCGAGGCAACATAAAATCACTCATACGCAACGTTGTCCCCAGCCATTTTCAATGCGTGTCACGTTTCAATTGTTTCAATAGCGGTGTGTGTGTGGGTGTGTGGGTGATGATGCAAGGATGTGTGTGTAAGTGTGTTCACGTCGCGTGTGTGCAAGCAAACATGTAGAAAAATAAATATTAAGATATACCTCGTACACATAGAACAAAGGAACAATATATATATTTCTATCTATATACTTATCAGTATATCGCCAATGGATTAGGGGGCGTGGGTGGCGTCTAGGGACCGACGGTCACGACAAGGACAAATTCCAACAAGTGTGCGGACATAAATGTCGTTATCATTAGGGTGGCAAACACTTGAGAGCTGGCAAGGACAACGTCAAGATGCGGCAGACGCGGGTGAGGAGGTGCCCAAAGTAGGGCAAATTAAATATTGAATGCAGTAATAAATCATGAAGTGCAAGCTCAGCTATTGAGTTTCTATTGACCTGCAGGATTTAGAGCAATGTAATGCCAGGAGGCAGGAGTCATGGCCTTCAGTTTTCAGCTTAAAGAAAATACCTTAAGGTTTAATTACGAAATATTTGAGGTAAAATAAATACTTATGCCTGGATAGGCTTTAAATTAATTATTGGTTCACTGTACCATAAGCTTTAATCAACAAATATTAAAGGTAAAGTAAATACCTATGCCTGGTTAAGCTTGAAATGATTTATTTGTTCATTGTACCTTAAGCTTTAATTACGAAATATTAGAGGTAAATTAGCTGGTTAAGCTTTAAATTAATTAATTGTAGATGAAGTATCTTCCTTCTTGAACTAAAAACACTTAAGCACCCAACCTGGGCCACTCATTAATCATTTCAAAACCCAGATACAGCACAAACTATTTGCTCGCCAAACAAAATCCAAAATCAGCAAGCACTTAACTACTACTTGCACCTCGAGGCGCCACAAACTATCATCAGCAGCTGCCGGAAGCGATAGAGCTGGCAAATAAAAACGCATTGTTGATCCATCTCTCAAGTGGGGTACTCCCAGCCCAACCCTTTCTCCCTCGAGGAGTTTACAACTACTCATTGCCATGTCGGGCACCGAAAAAAAAGGCAACTTTCGAGAGCATGAAGCAAAGTTGAGGTAGCACAAAAAAAAGAAAAGTTCGAGTGTTGGGCAAATAGAAAAACATGCTGGGCTACGAGGGAAATGAAAAATGTTTTCCGACTCACCCAATGCCAGTCCCAATCCCTGGCCTGGCCACTCATACCGCTATCAACTTTCAAATTATCAGAACCCACAAATTTACAAAGTTGGCCCAAAGACGCAGACGAAGGTGGTGGAGGCATAAAGTTTTATGGCTGGCGTCAACTTAATTATTGAATGCCCGTCGCCTTTATTTTTTAGCTTCATACTTTTTTTTTTTTTGCCCGCATCGCAAGGTTACGGTCGGTTATGGCTGTGGCACTGGGAACAGGTGTGCCGAGTCGAGCCGTTTTGTATATTAAATATCAGGGACTAAGTCGGCAAATGTTTGAGAAATTTTAAATTGAAAAACTTTTGACCAGCACACAAATTAAAAAATAAACCGAGCATAAACTTCTTCTTTTCTGCCAGCCTGGGAAATGAACATTGAATGGTGGGTGCGTGGGAGCCGAGCCAGGGAAGTCATTATAAAATAAATCCCTCCGTCAGATTTAAGAGGCTTCAAGTGCGATTGCCAATATCTATGGCCTACCGCATGCAGCAGCCACAGCCGCAGCAGAAAAAGCAACAGACACATGGCACGAGTTCGAAAGTCACGTGCTGCACAAATTGATTGCAGCGGAAATGCAATCCGTGCAGAAAAAGGGGAAAACAGAAGCCTGCGAAGCGGACTGAAATGAAAACAATCATAAAAAACCAATGAGAAACCAAAACAAATATTTATGAATTACTTCTGCCCGTTGCGCATTTCAATTGTGGTAGAATGAGCCTATCTTTACCCTCAAACCGATCGACTTTTTGACTTTTGTAATATTAAGCTGATTGTAAATCACGCGCAGTGTATGCAAATTAATTTTAATTTATACCAACCATTGAAAAGCAAATAAATGAACCTAATTAATTGGCAGTAAATGTGACAGCGTCTGCTGATGGGATTTCCTATTTTATAAAAACAAATTTAACGGAAATTGCGACAAATAAAATCTATAAATCGTGGTGTAAAACAATTAATTAGGAAGTGTGAAAAAATGAATCTAATTAAATTCAAAGAATTTATGGTAATTTCCTGCAGATAAAATCGCAACGGACTGACATGTTCTAACTATTAAAAAACAATAAATACGTATTGTTTATATATATATTAAGCTTCACAATATTTAAACCCACATAATAAAAATAATTGTATTTATTTTTGTGGCTACATTGGTTTTTATTAAGGATTTAATTTGGCTTCTGTATTATAATAGTTTCCATTAACAATTATTTTCGCTCTTCTATTAAATTTTTCCCATAATTTTAAGGCAAGTTTAGTCTTCCTTAAGCTGATATCCATTAGATGGCCAACCCTTTTAGCCTGACCAATTTAAGCCAACCAATTTCTTGACATTTTATACAGGCTCTTGTTGCTTGTTTAGGATGTCAAACAATTACCATTTTTGCCACAGAATACGAGGAGCCATCATAACGAGGTTCGCCTTCCTTCCTTACCATTTTACTTACTATAAATTCCAGACTTTAAGTTAACTTTCCCTTTAAAGAGATGCGATTTCCACTTCAATAATCATCTTTTCAACCAACTACATCTTGATTTGGTCTTCATTCAAGATCAATTTCCCTGTGCACGTCCAAGGGAGCTCTAAACTTTAAGTTTATGGCCGCTCCTTTAATTTGGGCGGCTGGTCAGTCACTTATTTATACGGATGTGTGTCGGGTGCTTGTCCATTTAACTGCTCGGCTTACACCTGTCTTCTGGCCTTCGTTTTATGGGCTGCAAATAAAAATTTCATGGCTACAACTCAATTTGGTGTTTAACAAGGGAAAGTGTGAAGCGTTTAATGGTAGGCAGCAACTTTGATGTAATCAGGCAGCTCAACCGGAGCAGAGGAAACTACTAGTAGTTCAGCACTGCGCTTCCTTTTAGTTTGCCAAATTGGGAGCCATAATTCGTTTTAGCCTTCTTCGTATTTAAATTCAGCCCGACTCGTTCTCAGACTTAAATCTTCATTGCACTATGAGAAATGGTTATTTGTGGTATGTAAATAATTTTTAAGATTTTAATTCTGCATGAGTTAAGTTAGGTAAATAACTTTTCCTTTTTATAAAAAATATATTAACACTTTTAATTTGTTTAAAAATATATAAATAAAACCAAAAATATAATAGGTTAGAGAATATAAAATCTGTTTCAATTTGCATAGTTTTAATATTGTTTTCCCAGTGTACCCAGTGGACTTAAGGCTCATCATAGCAGTCGCGTCTGGAGCAAGGCCAAGCTGATGGCGCCCAGTGTTCCTCGCTCGTTGCTCGTCGTCTTCTTTTCGTTTTTTGCCCAAAAGTATTAAAAAGTTTTATTCTCCGTTCTTTTATTCCCGCTTTCTGGGTGCCTTTGATCTGGAAGGCGGGCTACGAAAAGATGTGGGCCAGACTCCCAAGCTCATTGCAATGCAGCTCCGTCTGTTTTCATTCCCATTCTCCATTTTCCAGGCACTGTTGCTTAACTGGCGCGAAAATGGTGGATTTCAGGCGAATTAATTTTTAAATAGTCTTGTGGCAGTGCAATCGCATATCGAACATGGCCATAGATCCAGACTGCCAGGATGCTGCTGTTGCTGCCGTCATGTCCTGGCACCATGTGTTCCCTGCGCCAGCTGTGGCAGCTGCTGCTCTTTGCCCCCGGCTTACGGCCAGCCCCTTGGACTGAAACTCGCACAAATTAAAAGCTTTTTGCAAGTGCACCGCCCTTCCGGAAAAAACAATAGCCAACTGGCATCTGGATGGTGGGAAATACAGCCGGATAAAAGGGCAATCTGATCCCTCTTAAATGAAAGTTATAAGGCAAACATTAAGTTTATGGAAAGCGGAAAGGACACCGAGAGAAACTTAACAAGGTTAAACTATTTATTTATTAAAGTATTTATTACCTTATCATATTCTATTCATATTTTTAAATATGAAAAATAATTTAAATGCTGAAAGGAGAAAAAAATATATCACTTCCCTTAGCTTTCTTATTATATACTTTATTGAAATATTTTCTCTATAAATTCTTAGTAGATAAATGGTAACTAAAATCCCTATAATATTGATACCTATAGTTTTTTATCCCCCCTTTAAATTCGAATTTTTTCTTTGTCCTCCTGAAACTTGCCCCCCGATCCACCCGGCATTAGCATAAATCATTCATCCGATCGGCCGTACTTCATGGCGGCTAAGCCTCATCACACAATTTATGATTCCCGCTGGGCAGACAAAACGGCCCACACGCTAAGCCGACAACTTGTTGGACCCTTTGGCCACATTCCTATCCCTCGAAACCCATTCCCGTTCCTGCCTCGCTCCCCCTTTGATTTGTGGCCGAAAAGCTGGCATTATTAGGGCCTCAAGGTGGGGTGGTGTTGGGCAAGGTCCTGCCAAGTCCTTGGGGCTGCTGATGCTACTGCTTCAGCTGCTAGTGCTGGAGCTGCCGTCGATTTGGAGCCCATTTGTATGCAAGCTCACGAAGCGCGAGAACGAAAAACTTATAACCCAACCGTGTTGTAAGTTTAGTTTAATAGTTGCTCGAGCTGTGCTCTGAGTTTTGCCAACTCCAGTCGCGTCGCGTTTTAATGCAAATTAAAACGTTGCCGGCGCCGAAAAGTTGTCCGTGCTCCATCATTTTTGGCGCGTCAAAGATTAAATTGAGGCAGCGTGAGAAGCCCAACCAAAGGGCATGTATATGGCCGCATTAAGTCACTCGGCGGACAAATGGTTCCAAGCAGGAGGGAGAGGGTCCTGCTCCTGCCAGTTTTGTCACCCGGTTTTTGGCACTTTGTTGGCCCAAAACAAAAGGCGACGAGAGGCAGTTGAGTTGGCTTAAAGGGTCGGCCATAAACCTGATGGTCTGTCTGGGTAACTAAGCCATTAAAGCGGGCTTAATTAGTCGCACTCAAACAATTCAAACTATTCCAGATATGATAATATTTTGGCCTTAATTTAAGAGCCTGATTAATCTGTTTTAAATCTCAACCACTTAGCAAAGAATTTAATTATAATATCGCCCATATTGCAATCCTCTAATTAAACTTTAATTAACTATAATGCAATTATGCATTTACAATTATATTACAAACAATAGCTTGTGGCTAATTTATTTGGAATTAATATGTATTATTGTTGACCAAAATGCCGGTTTATTTTATTTATTACTTGTTTTTTTTGTTGCTAAAACTTTTTTCCATTTCCACATATGCGCACATTTTTTTTTTCATTAAGCCTCAATCAACTTTTGATTTAAATGCAATAAAACGCTGTGCAAATTCAATTTCCTATTCAATTTCCTTTCGCCCTTTTAAATACAATCACATGCAATTCCACTCATCAATTGAAAAAGTTGAGGGAAATTTATTTTCTCGCCTCGAGCCTTTCAATTCCATTTCAATTTACGCATATATTTTTGCTCAGTGGCAGTTCTGATTAAAATATATTTATTATTCTAGCGGTTATAATAAGCTATGACAGGTCTTGTGTGCTTTTTTTTCTGCAGGTTTTTGTTATTAGAGAATTTTAATTAATTAAACTGCAGAAATGCTTAATATATATCACTTCGTTCTTCTTTAATAACATTTATTTAAATAGATTTCTGAATTTGTTCTCTAAATTTAAACTAGGTAATGGTAATAAGAAAAATGTATTGTAATGTAATTTCTGTATTAAATTAAATTTACCTTTAGGAAGCTTTCTAAATTTTAGCTGCAGTATATTTAAATTATATTTAATATTCTTTTAAAATACGAAATCAAATTCAAACTTCAAATATTAAACTATCCTAAAGTCCTTTTCTATAATCCCTTGTCTCTGTCAATAACTTCTTGGCATTTTGGCTTTTGTGGTTATTTTTCAAAAAGGGGGTATTTGCATTAGCCGTCTTTGGCGTTGGCTTTAGCTTTAAATTTGGCTTTGGCTTTGGTCTTGCCTCGACACGGTGGTTTTGTGGAAATGCCTCGGCTTCTGAGGCTGCCTGCGGTTTGTCTTCTCACTTTGGCATCTCCTGTTGCTGTTGTTGCTGTTGCTGCTGTGTCTACTGTTCGTGAGCAATTTAATTGAATTATTTGTACTGGCTTGGCTTTCCTCCTGGCATCCATCCCTTCTTCATCTGTGACAGCTGCTCTAATTAGTTGGGCAAAGGCATCGCCATCGCCATCGACATCGGCACTGGCACCGACACCGGCAAAGGCGTTTAATTAGCTCGCCTTGACTGGGAAATTGAGGTGAACCGCGGTAGGGTTAAGCTGCTTAGCTAGTCGTCGGCACAAAAGGAACCTCTACCCAAAGCCATCTATTACGACCGAATTGAATTGCTAACAAGCTAAGCGAAGGCAGGCGACGGCAGGCTAGGACGACAACAAATGTCATTCATCCACAATCAGAGCATTTAAATTAATTTCACGTGCCGCCTTCGCCCATATTTTTTGTAGCCAGGTCCCCTGGATATATATTCTGTACAATTTAATGATTCAGCGAATCCTGTCGGCATTGTCTAGTCCGGCCTCCATGTCCTTAGCTATTCAACCAGCGTGCCGCCTAAGCTGTCTCGGTGCTATCCCCGAGGAATGTTTCCATTAGAGATGATCTGAGATGTGACTGGCAGTCGCGAGGGAAACAATTGAAAAGAATCTTAAATTTATTATTCTATATTTTATTTTATTTCATTTTTAAAAGCAATTACCACTGTATTTACAAATTAATGAGTTATTCAACTCGTTACCTCTTTGGCATCTACTTATTCTTAAGGACTCCAATCAGTCACGTGGCTGAATCACGCCCAGTCACATGGCCAATCACGGTCTGAACTGAATTCGTTTTTTTTTTTTTGTGGAAAATTTCTATCTTAGCAGCTTGTTATTGAGTTGGCTTGTTAGGCAGAGGCAGCTGCTGTCTGTCATGTCATTTATACGAAAAATCTGCCATAAACACGTCGCACACGTATGCGCCATTTTAAAAATGGCGTCAGCTTCACTTCCGCTAAATGCTGTCGTTGATTTTGTCTGCGTGGGTTCTTTTCTTTCCCTCTTTCCCCCGTCTCTAGCTGCATTTGAATTCAATTGGATGAGATGCTTATGAAGTCGTTAAGGCGCCTCTCCACCCAGCTCCTCCTCTTCGAGATTCTCGTATCTGGCCCTGTGAATCCTGACTGCCGGCAATATTGTCACATCGTCGAAAATAATTGCCGGAAATACAAAAGGAAGGCGGCGCCCCGAAACCAAACCAAATAGAATCGAGGAAGAGAATGAGAGCAATCGGAATGGGAATAGATTTCCAATTTTCTCGGCACTCTGGCACCCAAAGGGGGGGAGGAAGCACCGCAGGGCGTCCTTGTCATTGCGGCTTACGTGGCGTATACTGAACTATAATTAATTACGCCCTTTTGTGACCGCGTGGGTGGTTGGCCCGGATTTCTCTCAATGCCGGATGCTGCTTCCTCCTTGAGTGGCTTCTTTTCAATTTCAATTGTTGGGTCATTGACTGTCCGCCGAAGTCGGGTCACTATAAAAGCCCGCCGGCCTGGCAGGACCAGCCACATTCGTAGACGGTAGCCGGTGCAAGGAAGGAGTACTTCGGGATTCCAACTGGACTCTGTTGGTAGAATGGCCCCACTGCATCTGCTGCTCCACTGTGCCACCACTCTGCTGATTGCCAACGCCCTGCTGACTCCGCAGCTGTCGGGCGCCGACAGCGATGGCAAGTCCAAGGGCGGATTCCCGTTTGCCCTGGACGAGGACGTAGACGGCGTGGAGCTGCCCCTGGAGGTGGAGCAGGACATGACCGGAGATCAGCCTTCGGCCAGGTCTCAGCACTCGATGCCACCCTCCTGGCTGACGTTCGATCCGGAGCCCGCTCCTCCGACCAAGCACCGGAGCAGCCACAAGCCGCAGACCATCATCAAGCATCCGACGAGTGGATTCCACAAGCTCTCGGCCCACGGACACCGATCCTGCCACGTGGAGGTCGTCAAGGAGGTGCAGGGCATCTGCCAGTCTATGCCCATAGGCAGTGCCTGTGTCACCGACGACTACATGGCCGTCTACACCGATGCCAACTGCTCGGCTCAATAAAAGGGGTTGTCTCCATTCCGCGCTGATTGAATCACTGATTGATTGATTGAATGTCCTTGTGTTTGTGTGTGAGCGAGTCTAGATTTTGGGATATAAAGGAGTACACGACTACCTGATGCGCGATGCCGAAATAAATCAGTTTAATAAACTTTTACATTTTCTATAATATCTTTATTATGAGATCGGTCTTAAGGTTTTACAGCTGTATTTCTTTAGAGTCTAAAATGTTTAGTTTATGTTTTTTTGAGCGAATAATCATAGGGGAAAGGGCTCAATTATGTTAAATATATTTTGAAACGTTTACTTACTAAGAATATTTATTACTTAAATTAAAATGATTATTATTTAAAAGATTTTCCTACTTAAATATAAAGTTGTATTGAAATTGTAAACACCCATTTAAAGTTTTGACTAGAAACACTAAGAAATTATATTTCCTTTTGAAAAGTTGCGGAAATAAATATTTTGTGCCTTGAAAATTGATTTAGTTATTCTACAAATTGATCTGAAATACAAATATATTTTACATCGGCCTTATTAATTAATTTTCTAAGTATATTTATAAGGGTTTCTCTATATTCTTCTCATATATTTATAATATAAATGCAACAGAATAGTTATAAATAAATTTCGCTATATTTTTAAAAATTTGTTATCAATAAATTTTGCTATGTTCTTAATAATATATTCATCTAGTAAAAATATTACGAGTAATCAATACTGATCCCAGCTTTTGGATAATTATTTTCCTATCTACTTTATGTTTTCTCATAATTCTAACGATTTAATCTTCATCTACTTATAATGAATTCTAATTATTCTTAATAATTTCCCCAGTCTCACCCTTCACTATCTCAACTTTGGCCATATGGTTGGCTTGGCTGGCTTCACGCCCGGAATGGTGGTTGAGTTACCACTTGCCACGCACTGAGCTCCAAACTGTTCCAGCAGCTGGGGAGCCCGAAAGAAAGCGGATCTCTTCCAGCTCGAGGGACCCACTCGATCCATGTGATCGTAGATGAGTCCGGAGACATCCAGGGCCCGAAATTGCTCCAGGAGATGGACATCCTGCAGATCGTTGCCCCACAAGAAGAGCACTTGTTGGAGGTCTAAGCCCAACTCTACTAACTGCTGTTTGTTCTGAAAGTTCTCCACATGCAGGGCCGTGCCCAGGATCTCGGCAGACTGGGCAAAGTTCACGGCCTGCTGGTAACTCTGGGCCCTGAGATCCATGTAGGGATCCCAGATATTCGATCTCCCGATGCTCATCAGGATCACGGGAAAGACATGCTGCTTGAGCCTGAGCATGGTACAAATATCCGCATCGAAGCTGGCAAAGATCAGGGGACGTCCGCAACCATGATGAATTGTGGTTTGTATAATCCTATCCACGTAGTTGTTCTTATTCAAACTCTGCGTGGACTCCAGGAGACCGGAGGCCATGAGCTGAGGCCACTTGATTTCGACCAGGAGTCCCAGGGTTTTCGGTAGATCCTCATAGACCTCCGAGAGTTTGGGAAAGATCCTGTGGCTCATACTTGGGTCCTTCACATTGAGGTGAGTATACTCCTGGACGGTCCAACGCTTGAGGATGAATACCCGACTGGCCTTGAGTTCGGAGTAGGTGAGTTCCCTTATGAGCACAAATCGCAGATCAAAGCGATCCCTTATGACTCGATCCCTCTCCGAGGTATAGAAGCCAAAGCCGTGCCATACAATCGGGACATAATCCTTGGTCAGCTGCACATCCAGTTGCACCATGTCGCCCTTGGCCTTCTCCACCGCCAGGAAACTCTCGATAGTATTCTCCGTCAAACTTGTCGAGGACTGGAAGTAACTGGCTCCCAATCCCCGGTAGCCGACGTCCAGTGTGGGCCAATTATCCGGCCAGTAGTGATGGAAGCTCGCTCGGAGGTTTCCCGCCTCGACTTTGGGCATGGGTTGGATCACCAAATAGGGCAGGGTCACCTCCCCAATGGCCACGTTTTGGAGGCTCGCGAAGATGGGCAACTGCAGGATGCCGCGGCTCCCTCTGATCTGCTCGGGAAATATGTAAGCCTCGCCCACGGACAGTTTCATATCCCTGGCTCCTTGGTACATGGACAGGCGAAAAGCATTGTAGGTGTCCAGCGGTTGGTATATGCGAAAGATCACAATGGCTCCCGAGCTGTACCTCACCCCCTGCTGGCTCTGAGCCCGGAAGGATGAGTGATTGTAGGCGTATCGGCAGACCTCGATGCGGGTGTCGTCCATCACATTCAGCGGCGTCAAAGTCAAGCGGTACTTTGCATTGGCCGGGATGCCAGATATCTCAATATGATCCTGCCAAACAAGCTTCAGCTCGATGACGTACTCGTGCTGCAGCCAACCCCGTTCCAGGTGAAAGCCACCACCCACCGACGTGGGGTAGGCCTCTCCGTAAATGTCCAGCCCTGGAGAGCGATACATCTCGTAGGTCTGCATCATTCTGGCCACCTTCTGACCCTCCCAGCTCCTCAGCACTCGCTTGCCCTGGGCATTCTTGGAGTACACCAAGTACCGGTAATAGAATCTCTGGCTGGCGCAAATCCACAGTCGAAGATACCACTTGGAGCGCGCCTTATCCTGCTCCTTGAGCGGCATGGCCTTATCCAGCTGCCAGGAGCCCAGAGCTGGATGATCCCCGCTCACAGCCACATACTCATCGGCGGCAAGATGGATATTGTAGCCCAGCTCCAGACTGAAGACCCGAAACAAGGGAACACAAATGAAGCTGCGACCCGAGATCTGGCCAGCGGGCAGCTGCTCATCGTCGAAGATCTTGAAGGCCTGCAGCTTCTCGGGCCCGAACACAGACGTCTCATTCACGAAGGTCCCGCCGCACAATAGCAGAAGCTGCAGCCGAACACAGAGTATGCTAATTGATTTTAACACATTCAACCGCTCGCGAGACCGATACATTTTTCCTCATTCCAAACAGCACCAAGCAGCACCACCACCATCTTCGCGCCACCGAAACGAGTTTTCTCTTTCGGCCAAAAAATAAATCGAAATCAGATGCCAAGAGGTCCAAACACGAAATTGAAAACGATGAGCGGCGCGGATCCGATCCGGAGGCAACTTGACCCGACGATGACAAACAACCGAATGAAAGAAATTCTTGAAGCTCACCTCCGTTTTGTTTTCGTCGAAAATTGGAGTCCGGGGAATCGGATGCCGCCGCATCAGCTGCGATCGAAGATCGAAGATACCCTCCCCAGCTCGCTAATTGAGCTGAATCCCAATTGGTTTCTAGCGATGACAGCGTGATCGGGCTTGGGGTTTGGAGATAATTAAAACGTGAGAGATCATCAAGAGATGCTATCGTGACGAGGAAGAATTTTAATTGGGCAAACCTTTCACTGAATAAATTATTGAATTCCCGCTGCTTAAGCACCCATTCTGGCCTCATTCGAATTATTCATAACTCCCGAGGTGATATCATATTTATTACTGCTTTTTAGAGCATTTCAGGGTCGGTCTTTGGTTATTCGTTGGTCGGACATTCGCATATTTGTACCAAATTTGGCATATGTAAATTTTCGTGGCAAAGAAAGTTGGAGAGAGAGAAGAAAGACTGGCTCAGATATTGGGATTCTGTGCCAAGGGCTTGACATAATGCGGATGATACTCGAGGTGATTGTAGCTGGACAGGTGCCAGCGCTGCAGGGGACTATGCTGGGCATCCTTGCAGCCCTTGGTCTTCTTAATAACGATGAACTTGTCCCTGTTCAGATTGACTTTTTGCAGATATTCATCCACCTCTTTGAGTACATCCTCTGAAGGCTTTTTGGCCCGCGTATAGATGACCATCTGGGGACGCATCCAGGGCAGGCTGCAGTGGAGTTCCACTGCGTAGCTGGTGTAGTCTGTATGGGTGATCCGCGTCCAATAGGGATCCACTAAGAAGAAAGAAATTTAGAATTAATAGGGGAATTTAATGGAAGTAATACTCACATTCCTTAAAGTAACACATGGGAATCTTCTCCGGATATGTCCCATAAACATACCAGCCGCCCTGCATCTGTAATTAAATCAAATCCGATCTCTGTGCGAATTCTCCATGCTCCTCTCTCTTACCTTCTCAGGGTCCAATTTGAATTCTTCGTACAAGCACTTCCAGGCCAGGGATGTGGCCAGCAGCATCATCGAAACCAGGCCCATATTAAGGAGACATTCGCACTTGGCCATTTCCCAGCTTAAATGCAAATGAGATGCTCTCTAATTGACCATAAAGCGAACGGGCTGTAGGCCCGACTTACAGCTCGCGGACCGCCAAACCTTTTTTATGGCCCACTCTCCGCTTTCCGTTTATGGGCCGTGTTTTGTGTGTTTCGGGCCCAGAGCATTTTCATGGCTGCTTTTTTACATTCGTCACGGGGCCATCAAATGTAAGCGGATCGAATTTTACATACAACTTTGGCCAGAGAATTTCTTTTTCGTTTCATCTCTTCGAAGTAAAACACGTCATTCGATTGGGATTGCTGTTGTTCGAAAATATTATGAAAATATTTTGTGTGACTTTATTTTTATACGATTTTTTCAATCACTTTTGCTTTTGCCTGGTGTGTGCTTATCGTGTGTTTGTTATTATTGATTTATTTGTTTGAACTTGGATAAAAGTAAGCTAGTTGTTATTAAGCGAACTCTATCGTAGAAGAAAGGTATTTAAGACAGACATTTAAACACACGACGACGGAAAGCAACTTTACAACATTTATATATAAAATATTTCTCTAACTTTGTATAAACTTATTCCTCTTGCACAAATCGCAAGAGAGTGTGTTACATAAAATCATTTAAAATGTATTTTCCCCCTTGGCGTTGATTACTTTTCGTGTAGTTTTAGATAGTATAAGCATTATTAGCATTTTTTCTTACTTTTTGCATTTTTTGCTCGAGGTATAGATATATAATATTAGCAGGTAATGTAGGTGTATGTGTTTTTGTAATTCTCAGCTCGTCGCTTTCTTCCCATTGTCTTTTGTTTTTGGTGCTAGTTAATTTTTTTGTGGGGGATTCCTCATAGTTTTTGCATTTCTAATTATGCCAAATGACGGCTGATTTATTTATTTCTGGGTTTCTGTGTCGGTTTCCGTTTGAAACGAGAAATTGTTCAACCAAATCACTTTAAAGCTACTCACACACGTTTCTCTTTCTCCCCAGTTGCTGTGTTTAAATAAATATACGAACTAACTTTACAAGCTTAACGATTATAACCATGGCTTAGATTTACCCGCCCGTTTCACTTCTCTCTTTTTTTGTATTTTATGTATTTTAGATCCGGCATTGGGCTGCAAACTCGGCCATGAGCGCGGGGGACTTGAAGAAGGCTTCCTTCTTGGTCGGCGGCATGAAGAGATCGCTGCGATCGTAGCACGTGGCGGTGGCCCCGATCCGGGTGAAGTACTCCACACGCTCCTTCGAGTTGCAGTCGTCGCCCCAGATCACGGCTATCTGGCCCAGATCCTTGGCCCGCTGCAGCATCTCTGGAGCATTCTCGCCCAGGAAGTCCTCGGCGTGAGGAGCCGTTCCTGCCAACTCGAAAGCCTGGGCATTGTTGACGGCCGCCATGAAGGTGCGCGTCCGCAGATCCAGGAAGGGCTGCCACTTCTTCGTCTCGCCCTGAGTGAGGAACATCACCGGGAAGATGTTCTGCTTGAAGCGCAGCATGGTGCACATGTCGGCATCGAAGCTTGAGAAGATTATGGGCCGGCCACAACCGTTCTGGATCACCTGATGGAGCACCTTATCGGCGAAGAAGTTCTTGTCGATGGTCTGCTCCGCCTCGGAGCCTCCGCCCTGGCGACGCTGCGGCCACTTGATCTCCACATCGATGCCCAGGGACTTGGGCAGCTGGACGAGCACCTCCACCAGCGTGGGGAAGATGCGATGCTCGGACCGGGGCTCGGCATTGTGCGAGGGATACTCCACCACCTTGCCGGCGATCACAGAGAAGATGCGCAGCCGCTTCAGCAGGCTGTAGTTGATGTCCTTGATCAGCACATACTCCAGCTGGTCCGGCCGGCTGATCTGCTTCCCAGGCGGAGCGGTGCGCAGTCCGAAGTCATGGTAGATCACGGGCACACCGTCGGCGGTCAAGTGGACGTCCAACTCGATCATGTCCGCCTGGTGCTCGTGGGCGCTCAGGAAGGAGGCGATGGTGTTCTCCCTTTCGGCGGGAGCATTCGCAATGTAGCTCTTGCCGTTGCCCCGATGGCCCACGTCCAGGCTGGGCCAGCTCTTGGGCCAGTAGTGGGCATAGGTGGTCTTGAAGTCCAGCGGGGAGTAGCGGTAGGGCTGGACCACCACATAGGGCAGCCTCAGCCGGGCCAGAGTCTCCTCGGCATCCTTGGCCGACTTGATGGGCAGGTGGAGCAGGCCCTCACTCCCAGTCAAATCTGCGCTCTGCAGGCTGGCACTGCCCAGAAGCTCGTTGCTCATGCTGTAGCACTCCAGGCGGAAGTGCTGCTGCATCATCTTCTCCAGCGGCAGGGTGATGTGGAAGATGATGATGTCCCCCTTGGTGTAGGGCACCCCAAAGGCAGGCTGCTGGTCCAGCTGACTCTTGCCGTACTCCTGCTTCGTGTACTCCACCTGGAGGCCGGCGGTCTGCTCCACGGCCACAATCTTCAGCTGGACGTGCTGCGGATCGAAGGTCTCGATGTCGTGGACCTGGAACATCTTCTCGCCATTAAACTTGAGCTGCAGGATCACCTCGTGGTTGAGCCAGCCGCGATGCACTTGCGGCTTCAGGTCGGAGTTATCGGCGGTGATGCCAAACACATCCAACTGGCTGCACTGCAGCTCCGTGCAGGGTCCCAGGGACCTGGGCTTGAAGTGGGTCTCCCAGCGACGGATCTGCTTGTAGCCATAGCGATCCCCCACGTAGACAAAGAAGCGATACTCTAGCTGCCGGCACGATTGCAGGGGCACTGTGGCCTGCCAGTTGAGCTCGTCCAGGGATTCCAGAGCCACACACCGCGACAGCTGCCATTCGCCCAGGGCCTTGGCATCGCCGGTTAGGCCCAGACGCTCCTCGGGGCCCAGCGGCACCTCCAGACGGACGTTGAACTCCCGCAGAGTGGGCTTGCAGGCGGCGGCGGTGGATGAGACGGACTCCAGCTCGTTGCCCGTTCCATAGGCGAGGGCGGCTCCATCCGCGAAGGCGGCACACTGCAAGGACAAGGCAACAGCCAGGATTATTAGTACAGTCCGAGACATGGCCATCGTCGCTAGCTTGTGGTTTTGGAGTGGAGGCCAGACACCGACTGAAGGCGGTGCTGCCGGAGACGAGCGATAATAAATACTCTCGTAGACTTCCCTGCTGGGCCCGCGAGCGCGAGATTAGTCGCTGACCCCTTGCGGATTCGACTCGGCTTCGTATTCGGTTTCGCCCTGATAAAGTTTCTCTAGGCGTCTGTCCCCCCCGCACCCGTCTCCCCCTGCTAACCCCGGCTCCTCTAGCTCCCGATTTCTCAAATTAGAATTGAAAACAGGTTCGCGCGATAAGCACGCGTTTAAAGACGCGCTCGTGACTCTCGGAGGCGCAAACAAGATCACGTGTTGGACTAAGGCTCGACTAAAGATCAGTCCCGCGATTATCAGCTCGACTTCGGGCTATAAAAAATCTATTTTATATAGGAACCGCACTCAAGTAATCGTTCGACTTTCCCACTGAGATGAGCTGAGCTGAATTGACGTCTGGCAATTTGTTTTATTTATTTCTATTTTTTTGAGTTATTTTGCTAAGCCTGCCTTTAATCGACGACGAACTACTTATATACGTAAGTTATTTGCGTAAGATTTGTACTAAGAGTGCACAAACACATGTATTTAATAGCCACAATAGATAACCCCGGAACTATAAATTATAAAATATATAAATATAGCTTGTTGTTTCCTTATAAAACTTTTAAGTTATTATTTCAAACAAAGTCAACAAAGAGTAAATGAGTATTTATACATTTTGTATATCAAAAAATAAGTTTTTGCGAACTAGTAGCGATAGGAAAATATATCAAATATTGGCAATACAAAATTCTACAAAATGTAACCCTTTAAACTAAAAATATATTAGAGAAACAATAAGAAGAAAACATAGTTTGCAGTTTTCTCTGAATATTTTAATGTTTTTTCGCTTAAGAATATCAAAAATAATTTAAGAATTATAAATCAGAAATGGAAAAGCGTACATTGTAATGTAACAACATTTTCTAAATATTTTAATAACTCAAAATTATTTAAGAATTATCATTCCGAAATGGTAAAGCTTACACTGTAATGTAACTACATTTTCTAATAATTTTAATTACTCAAATACCTACACGACCCTTTTTCCCGACTTTACAAAAATATGTAAGTATTCGCACGCGTTTATAACCGCTAGATAGCGAGCGTTTTACCTTTGAATGAAACGCGGGCAAAACGCTCGCAGACTCAAGGTGCAAAGATCGCTGGTGCCTCCTCCATTTCAGGGGCTCCCGATCGATGATGATGATGCAACGACTGCTGCTTGCCCTACAGCGGCCGACGAGCCCCTGACAACCCGTTGCTAAACACATTCGTAATTTATATAAGGAGAGCGAGCCCATATAAAATTTATATTATATTATAACCGAAAAAAACTATACGAAATAATTGGCACGTGTTAACGAAGGTCACTAGATTTATGTGTTCTGGGTGGCGGAGAGAGGCACCTAACCTGTCTGTAGACGGAATATTCCTCCTCCTCATCCTCCTTCGCCGCAGTCTCCCCCTTGGCAGCATTTCAAATTGCAGCTACTAACTGGCTCGTGTTTTTGCCATCTTCTCTTATTCAAAACTACTGTGCGATTTTGGCATTTATTATAGTTTTCTGGCCTGTGTGTGAGTGTAAGCTTTTCCGCATTTATTTATTTTCGCCTGACTTGCGTCAGCCGGTGCGTTTTTTGTGCGATTTCCTAGCGATTCCACGTTCTTGGCACAATTAGCATAGCCTTGTGATTTTCTGCGGGGGAGTGAACCGAACTAAGTATTTGAAACGGCCCAGAAATCGCGCCTCAACATGGAAAAGCTTTCGGCTGATTTTTAATGTTCACCGAATTTGGTTTTTAAACTCAATATTTCTCAACTCTATGCTAATTTCTGGGTGGTCGAAGAGCTTTGCCTCGATTTCGAAACACTTGTTCACGTGTTTTCAACGCAGGCGCTCTTTTAACTCGCTCACTCGCTCTCCGCATAAGTTCCATATGTTTTTTGTTTTGGGAAATTTCAGACTCGCAAAGCTTTTATTTTTGGTTACTTCTTGGCGTGCGTTTTATTAATAGTAAAAGCTCACATACATCTGGCTGCGTGGCTGGTAGGTTGGTAATTGTTATCAATCGAACTAATTCGTAATATCAGGTATCATATATTAGCCAGGTATTGTTTGTTTGTTTATGGCACACCCTCGAGCGGCTTATAGGCTGAAATCTAATCATAAACACGAGCCTCTTGAGCTGCATGGAGAGAGTTGAACCTCTTGAAAGCTTAACCCTCTGAAACACAACCTTAAATAGCGGGGTTTGAGTCACGTGAGTCAGAGGCGAATGCCTTTTTGCAACATGTGGCATTCGCAGCGGAGAGAGCTTATATGTATATTATAGTTTTGGAGGTTGGGTACGTTTAGTACTCAAAAACAAATGCTTTCCCATGAAATGACGTCATTAACAAAATAATTCCCCCTCGAGCTCAAATAACTTCTGACTTCTGACTAAATCAATTAACTCTTTTAGTCGCCAGGCGCGGCATGTGCTCTATAGTTACTCTAACCACCTGAATATTTCCCAAACTGGCAATTATATTTTTACTCCTAATAGCTAATAATTTGTACAGGTATTCCTTGACACGTGCCCCGCTCTATAGTATTTAGTATTGATTTTTGTATACCCACAGAAATTGCATAGTCAAAAGCGGCACAGAAGACATGCTAATGTCCGATGACAACCGAATCGACCTTCAGACACCCCAAAATGTCAAAACCCCAGACGGAAACAGGCATATTACAACCGTCATAAAATGCTACATTTTATAGCCCAGCTAGATATAGGTTTTAAGGGGTAATTACATTTTGCATGTGCTCCTCCGGGATCTGGGCTTCCAGGGGGCTCAGCAGCATGGGTACCGACATTTTGCTGGCTGGTGTTGGTTCGGCTTTTCGGCTATAGCACAAGTGAGTTAGGTTAAGAGGTTGCTTTTTGGTGCCAACGGAAAACGAAGAAAATTCAACTTTTATCACAGTTAATTAAATAGTTTGCACTATGCGGCGTATGCGCAATGTTTTAGTCTCTCTAGCTAGGCAAGCATTTTGTACTTGGTTTTGTTTTTGTGTTGGTTTGCTTTTGGTTGGTTTGTTTGTTTGTTTAATTATATTTTGTATCCTTTTGTGGAGGCTTTGTCTGATGAATTCCTGGGTAACTAGGACGCTGTGGACGGTCCGTCGTCACAACTCGACGTTGCAGTCGCAACTGTTTGAGGCGCTTTTGTTGTGCGCGCAATTTAAACGATTTCTTTTTATCGAAATGAGTCGCCGCCGAGCTTTTTCGCCACTCTGCCCGTGTTTTCTTTGTGCGAGCGACAGAGACGGAGACGAAGGCGGCGACGTAGGAATAATATCCGACGACGTTGCCGTTGCCGTTGCCGATTTGTTTTGGTTTTCAGTCCGGCGGCGGTACAGTTGCGGCTGGGGCTTTTATTCGAAATGCTGTTGGCCTCTACCAACGGGCGGCAACGAACACAACAGAAAAAAAAAAGCGAAAAACAGCAGATAATACAGAAAACATGGAGATTAATCGAATTAGCAATGCCCTCGATCGACAGGAGAGGAAAGCGGACTGCCGACTAATCAGCGGAAAATAATTAGCAAGAACCGAGATCAATCCATTAATATTTTCTTGACTTTAAGTGATTTAAGGGGAGCTCTAACAGTGCATCGAATTATGGGGTTTATTAGGTGGAAAAATTAAGCTATAAAAAAGAGGAGAAAGAATAATACTTTAGTTTTCTGTTTGTTTTTCAAAATCCCTGTTCAGATAGCAAAAATTATAGCCTTGATACAAAATTTATATTATGCACCCATCGGCTTTTTATAAGGTTATTGCCTTTATAATGGCATAAAGAACAATATTTTTTATTATGAAAGTGGGAAGTACATTTTCCCATTTAATCATCGGAAAATAATTAGCAAGAACCTAGATCAAGCTATTTTATTTTCTTGGCTTTAACTGTTTTCAGAGGAGTCTAATAGTGCATCGAATTATAGGGTTTATTAGGTGGAAGATAAAAAAAGAGGCGGAAATAATGAAAGTATATAAAACATGGTCTCTAGTATTCTATTTGTTTCCTATAAACCGTGTTCAGATAGCAAAAATTATAGCCTTGCTTAAAAATTTATATTTTTCACCCATCGGCTTTTTATAAGGTTATTGCCTTTATGGTGGCATAAAGGAAAATATCTCTTATTAAGGGGGAGTAAAAAATTCTCATTAAAGCAACATCTTCAAGGGATATATTGCAACTCTTAAATAGAAAATTTTTTGTTAAAACAAGAAAGAGAAGAATTATATTTCAAAAATATTTCTTAGTAAGAAATTGGAGAGTACAAATACTCATTAAAACAATGTCATTTTGGGACATATTTAAACTACTTTTACACAAAATATATGTTAAAAACTTAAAAGTTGAGAAAAATATTTCAGATATATCTATATTATAACCACAACTGCCTCCATACCAAATTTCCCAACCGAAACTCGAAGTCTGCCCCAGTTACAGAAAGATGGTCACTTCGTACATCCTCCCTTTTATCAGGGTATCCCACTAAAACTCCTCTAACGCGCTGTGTAGTTTTGCGTTGCTGAGCGAAACACGCAATCGAAAGCTCCCAGTTGGAGCACAAATGATGACAACACGAGAGATTCATTGGGGACCGGAGCAAAGCCCATCCCCTGACCCGCAGTAGCCCCCGCTGTGGCGAGGTTGCTCTTTGCTCCGCTGAGAAAACGTGTTGGTCGTGTGCAGCTCTCAGCAGCGACGATGTTGCGCACGTGAAAAGTTTTTTTTTCTTTTCAGTTTGCTTTTGTGGGGCGTAGTCGTCGTAGCCGGGCCCTCGCCACGCCACGGATGCCTCAGCTCAGTCTCAGCAAGAAGCTGAATGGGCATCCGGTCGCAAAGCTCTCTCTATCTCTCTGGGGTCCAGGTCCACCTCGCTCTCTCTCTGTGGGGGAACTGGTTTGGGTCGGTTGGGGATTTAGATGTTTTCCTCATCGGTTTGTTTACATCGTTTGATAAGACAAGAACTACTCGAAGCTTTTTCGCTTCGAAAGCAAAGCTCTCCGGTCAAGGTCTTGAGTGTGTGCCCTCCTATCGGCGATCGTAATCGCATAATTTTGGATGTTGCTAGGCGCAGTTCTCAGAAATATATATGGATCGTACAAAACTCTTGGCTTTTGTTCACTTTCCCTGTCCCATGTCGTTATTGTTATGATTTATAAACAAAGCGAATTTCTTTCATCATATATTACTTGTGTTTTGATAATCATTTTGCTGTGTAGACAAAACCGCCTCATGGGGTCCAAAGTTCAATCAAGTTGCTCTAAATGTATTTTGTTATGGTTTTGTTTTGCAAAAGCTCATTTCTTGTTTTTCTCACTAACATATAGATATGTTGTTATTGACGCGCCCCTTCTAGGAAGTCAAAATATTCTGAGATATTCAGAGCTTACTCGAATTGTTGTTCTAGTTTTTCGTTAGCCAACATGGTTTCAGTCACGTTTGCTGGCTTGTTGTTCTCTTCCACAAAACAATAATATTTTTGTAAATTTTTTAATTAAAATTGCATTTTGTTTATAGGCATTGTTTACATCACTAAACGAAAAGCTTCTAGTTTAGACCTTGTAACCGGGAAAACGGCAACAAAATAAGCAAAGGCGCGAAAGTGTTTACCAACGATATGGGTTTGGGTAAACACATTTCATTGAACAACAATTCAACAATCAATCAGTTATGTCTTTATCCTATCGAATTTCTTCGATTCACAGTAATTCCTACTATTGTGGATCTAAAATCATTAATAATGAATTTCTTTCACATTGTTTGATATCTAAAAATCCAGTTTAGATAACATTTAATCGTACATTAATGGTTGATACCTCCAATATTGGGAAAACTACATTTTTTACTTAAAAAATATAAACTTAAGCCTAATAAACGTAGAGCATCTCGTACCTGTTCGGGCATTATGTTCAACGATCGTTGTCAGGGTTCGTTATTCACCGAATTTGCCCTTGAGAGGGCGTTGTACTTGGGCTCGAAGCACCTGCAGCAGCAGCACCTCCCAGTGATTTTGTCACGCGCTTGCCTTGCTACACCTTCACCGATTATATAGATTGCGATTCTTATCACACTCGAGACTCAGCCGCCTCCGGAGGCCAGAGCAAAACTGATGGCGAGGATGAGGATTGATGTGGAAGATGTCGAGTTTAACGGGGCTTCCAAGTTAGAGTGTGTCTACTACGGCTAAATAGGAAGTCGCTTTTGTCGCTATTGTCGCCGTTTTTTTTTTTTGTTTCGCCGCTTCCTCCACGTCGCACAGCGTAAATACAATTAAATCAATTTAAAACAATAAAATCCGAGCAGAGCTGGCCACAAAGAGAGCGAGAGACAATGATAGACGGCTGGGCAGCAGCATTTGCGGCAGATAAGCGGTAATGAGGCAAGGCATCTTGGTGTTGGGCGCTCCGACTGACCTGAAAGATTACGAGATTATAAAAGTGTGCAAGGGAGATTGCAGTTGAACACACTCTACCTCACGTTGTGGATGAAATGTTTTCCTCGTTAATTGCTTCTGAGGCTGCCTCGCACGTTTGCTCTGTAGGTGCCTCCTCTGTCGACGCCTTCTCATTCGGCTTTGTCTTTGGCTCACGCTCAAACAGAATGACCAGCTCGGTGTGCGTGGTGTGGGGAAACATGTCCACGGCCACAGCGGACTTGGGATAGAAGGGTTCGCCCTTATAGTGCTTGGACTCTGGCCGGGCTAGCTCTATAAAATTTCGCTTGGCACTGTGGGGATTACAGGAGACGTAAACCAGACGATTGATGGCACTCGCCGAGCGGATGGCGGCTATGGAGCGATTATCTGGATTAGTAAAGAAAAAACATGTGAAAACCCAAAATAGTCAGTATTTATCCCAGAACTTACGCAACCCAGCTCTTGGTGGATCCACCACAGCTATGAGATCCACTGGCTTGCCCGGTTCCTGTTCGTAGAGAGCCTCCCTTACCATGCTCTTGATGAAATCATCTGCATTTCCCGTGAAGAACTTGCAGTTCTTGATGCCATTCGCCTCCGCATTAAACTCAGCATCCTTGATGGCATCCGGAACGATTTCCACACCCAGAACTTTCTTGCAATGCTTGGCAAAAGCCAGGGTAATGGTGCCGGTGCCACAGCAAATGTCCAGCATGGTGGTATCCTTCGTGGGAGCAGCCAATTCAATGGCCTGCTGATACAGGACATTCGCTCCTTCCGTGTTGATTTGGAAAAAGGCCAGCGGGCTGATCCGGAACTGAAGACCCTGAATGGTGTCCGTAATGTGTGTGCTGCCCAGGATGTGATCTACAGGATTAACCATCTGCCCAGCCTCCCGGTGCTTCACATCTTGGTAATACAGAGAGGTGCACTTGTAGGGCGCAGCCTCCTCAACCTTTTCATAGAAGGTTTTAAGCTCCTCCTTCAGCTCCTGCTGTTCACTTTCACTCAAGTTGGAGGAGTATATGCCCGCCACCAGCATGAGTTCCCCTGTGGCGCTGGAACACCTCACCATCAGCTGGCGAAAGTGTCCCACATTTCCATCCGGATTGAAGGGCAGGAATTTGGACTTTCTCACCAGCTCTTGGAAACTGCGGGCTGCCCACTTGGCTTGCTCGGGTAAATGCGGCAGATCCTGAACCTCAGCCACCTCCACTGAACCATCGCTGTAGCAGCCCAACCGAAAGCCCACAACTACTTCACCCAGCGAGTTCTTGCCCACGGTGAACTCGTTCTTGTTCCTGTAGCCATTCACGGTGGGCGAGGCCAGCACCTCCTGGAACTTGAACTTATCCAGATGGGGCTTGGCCCGTGGATTGATCTTCCTCAGCTCCTGGGTGTATTTCTTGAGAAGTGCGGACATTTCCTCGGACTTCTGCTTCAACTGCTGTTCATAAGGAATCCCCGCCAGGGGACATGTGGCTTCAACGGCCGTACGTTGCTTTTTGGGTTTGCCTTCGACTCCCTGGTCTTCGGCTGCTCGCTTTTTCTGGAGGGGATCGGCAGAGGCCTTTGCCGCCAGGGCTTTGAGTACTCTCCCCTTCCATTTGTAGCCATTTAGGGTTTCCAGCGCTCTCTGTTGATCCTCTTGTGTGCGAAAGCAGACGAAAGCGAACTCCTTTCTGCTCGGCGACTTAATCTTGGTCATGTCCAACTTTAAAGTGTTTTTTAAGAGCTTCTTGAACTCCTGAAAATGTTTACAACTTGAGTGTTAGATGTTAAGTTAATTAATAGTATTTTATTACTTACACCAATACCAAAATAACCCATGTTTTTCACTTCTATTTTGTATATTTCCGATGTGAATTCATTGCGCTCCAAATAGGCGAATTCGTCGCCGGCTTTTTCCGATACCTCCTTTCCAGTTTCACCTGTTGTATTTTCCTCTTCCTCGACATTTTCTTTGCTTTCTATGACCTCAGTTATATCTTTAGTAGTTTCGGCTTGAAATTCCGTACTTAAACACTCCATTTTAATCTATTTTAAGGGATTTTAAGCCAAAATTAAAAACATAAACAGAAAGAACACGTGAAAGAAGAACTCAGTGTGCCCGCCGCTTAATTTGCTCAAAATACACACTAGTTCCCTCTCAACCAGTGAGACCGTCCTTGCAAAACCAATCTATTGTGAATGGACCATAAGTGCGCGCTATTTGAATTGAAAACATCTAAATTGTATTTTTAGGAAACAATAGAAAACGTTTTTCATTTTATTTCTAATCCTTGACTTCTTCAAAGCGTTCTAAGGCCGAGTTCAAGATTACTTGACGTTCTATGAGTAATTGCTGCATTTCAGGTTCGTGTTTCATGATATTTCTGATTTCTTTGAGCAATTCCGCTGCCTGCCTGAGTTTATCCTCGCATTCCTGAGGATCTTCTGAGCGTAGGGCTTGTGTCACGAGAGCTTCCTCCATATCGATAAGGAGATTGCCGCGGAAAATACTCCAACCACCGTCGAAAATGTCGGCCAGCTTAAGGAGTTCCTCGCAAAGTTGTACCTTTCTAGTCAGAGATTCTTCCAAAAGTTCTAAGGCATAATTCTGTTAATATACATTTTTGAAAAGTATTTATTTGAGTCTTACCCTCCATGGCGAATCCTGGAGCACTGCCATACAACTGAGTGAGAGCGTATTTGGCTTGCAGGATATGAGTGTTGGTCTCATGGAGATCCGCACGATGGCGATAGATGAAATCCTCCAGAGCTACTGGGGTAGTCTTGTCCAAAGATTCCAATTCCTGTTGAAGTTGGTTATCCACGGTAAGGACCTCCTTTGCAGACTTCTTCAGATTGCAGAGCTGGCACTTCCAAATGGCAGCATTTTGTAAGGGATTCAAGGAAACGATCTATAAAATATTTAATAATAAATTTCTCCCCACTATAGCTTTATTTGTAGTTAGCTCACCTTTCCTGCCTTGCACTTTAGACAAGTTTGAGCCCCAGCAAAGCTGCCCAGCTCCTCGGGATCCTGACACCTGGCACAGGAACAATCGAAGCACTTGGCCTGCCTCAGGTGCACCCTGCGCTGGATGGTGCTCCTCAGCGGCTGGGTGTAGGATATGCTCAGGATCTCTCCTTTGGCAATCTTCCTTTTGGCCAGGAACACTATGTTCTGGTCATCGTCGAACCGATGCCTCATATTGGGCACACAGTCGTGCGAGATCATAGCCGCTCCCGGAAAGAGGGCGCGAATCTTCCTCCTCTCCCTGGGCTGCCTTACTTCAAAGGTGTTTGTGTCCAATATAGCCGCAATCCGAAGGATTTCCATCTCGGACCAGTCCCGCATTCCCAATACAGTCTTGATGAAGGTAATGAGATTGGCTCGAAGGACTTGATACAGAGGCGTTTCGAGCCGTTCCTTGAGGTGATCCTCCAGGGCGGAGAGTCTAGCGAAAGCCTCGGGATCCTTGCTCCTGAGTTGCATGCAACGGAGCAGCATGATCACGCAGTAAGCGGACTCCTTGCGCTCCTCCTCTCCCGGTACGTAATTAATTTTGGACTGGAAGTTACTGCCCGACAAGAGTTGGCATTCAGGCTGATGATGGGGAGACTTCTCGCACTCCTTCCCGCACAAAGGCCAACTGCAGGAGCTGCACTTGTAGTAGTTCCGTTGAGGATGTCCAGGAGCCAAGAGATTCCTGTGGCAGCCCAGGCAAAGGGCAGAGGAGGCCACCTTTGGACCCAGAACTAGGGGAGCCTCCTTCAGGATCTGCTCTCCCGCCTTAATATCCCTGGTGGCACGCAAGTGTCTGCCCAAAATCTCATTGGTGGCGACCTCGTAGCACTTGCATTCCGATTTGTGACCCTTCTTCCAGTGCTCCTTCTGGTGCTCCCGACTGCAGTAGACCACGTTCCTGCAGGCGGCGCACAACTGGGAGGCTCTAGCCTGGCACAAGGCGCAGGATGTCAGCGAACTGGAAGACATCGTAGCCGTTGAAAGATTTTCTCCAATAAATCTTCACTGATCTCCTCGATCTCCCTCTGTTTGCGTAATGCCCCCGGCGGTTGAAAATACACTGAGCAGACGGAAAACACAATTTTCAGTGCTCTGTCTGCGGACTCTACTCGCGATCTGATTGCGAGAACATTTTCCTTTGTGTCTCCGTCTTCGTCTACGGCTGCTGCCAAAAAATAAACGCTCGAGCGGATTCAGATCGCTCTGCACATTCACATCTCTGTCACATGGCGCACGACGATTTAAAATTAGATCTCTATGTCGTGTTGTCTAAAAGCCAAGACAATGTCCAATTTGTTGGTTTGCCGGCTAAATGTTTATCCAGATATAGGATTTGGATATATCAGCAGCATCAGGCAGCTTTTGCCAGGCACAAAATAGTGTCTATCAGCTTTTGTCTGCTTGATTTTAGCTTGAATTTTCAATTTTTAAATGTATTACTCCAAAATATTAAGGAGTTTTTAACCCTTTCCTTGATTTATTTTCCCAGAAATTTAATTCAATTAATTATCTCTCTAACTATGAAGAACGTTCCCCACTTGCCCCATTTATTAATCAAAAACATTCAACGCATAAATTCCATTTTAGCAATTCAATAATTTATTTAGTATTTCTCATAAATTGTCTATATGTATTTATCAATATATTTATTTTTATTCATATGCAATTAATTAATATATATATTGTTTAATTGGAAATCAGTCTTTTTTATTTAAATAAGAGTTAAATGCATTTTGTTTTTGTGCTTGTCTCGCTTGATTTGATTGATTGATTGAATTGATTACTCGATTGGATTGACAGATGACGAATTAAAAACAAGTTTTAAATAATAATTGAACTATAGTTTGTGTGTTTTTAGTATTTAGTTGCATTGTTGCTTGTCTTGCTTGGTGTTAGTGTTAAGAACTAAAGGTGGTATTTAAATTAATTGGCTTAGTTAACATAAATATACACGATGGATCGATCGATAGTTAAAACTTAAAACTGGCAGCCAAAGTTCGTTCCGCTGCAGCAGCTCTGTCTCTCTCTAAACACTTAAAAAGCGGCGCATAAAATTTTATATCATAGACAACAATTTCATTTAATAATTTGCACTAAACAATAGTTTTTTCCGTTATAGTTTTTATCCCCACTTAGTTTACACGCGCACACAGCAACACAAAATGCTTTGGGGGCAACATGCTGCCAGCGCTGCTTGGCTTCCGATAGTGATATGTGTGGCTGCAACATGTTGCTAGTGGATTAGCGTAGCGAAGCGGCGATTCGATTGTTGCTAAGGCAAAAGGCGCATAATTTTCAAATTCAATTTCTTTTTCGTTCTTGCATAAGCTATTAGAGGCTACATATAGGCCGGGATCTTTATCTTTATCTTCAATGGAGTTCAAGTGGTTCTGAAGTTGAAAAATGGAGCAATGAGTTTGGAGTTGAATGAGATTTTCCAGAGAAATTATTGATTTACTTTTATCAGGCAGCTTTAAGATTTTAATATAAATGCTGTATCTTTTTTCTGAACTATTCTGAGTCTGATTATAATTTTATTTGTATTATTTTATAGGCAAGCCATGAATATAAAAACATGAATATAAAAACAAATAATAATAAGTTAGAAAACACTTATACATTTTGTATTTACTTTCGAATTATTCGGAATCATTGAGATTTTTTTGCGAGAGAAGTATAAAAATGTACTAACTAAATATTTCTGTTTTTAAAGCAGTTTCTTGAACCTATTTTTCTCCTTTAATTTCTCCTCCAAACTCATTGCTCCATCCTCCCTTCTGGTGACCCCTTAATATTGTTTTTTTTTTCGAATATTATCTGATTTGTTTGTAGTTGATAAATGCTAACTTTAAATTACAATTGGCGCTACATTAATCAATAGACTGAAAACATAAGCAACATTCAAATAGTGTATAGTTTTTGTGTGTTTCCCTCTCCCCTTAGTCTCTAGACATCCTGCTGCTCCTTGAAGTGGTGATAGTGGTGGTGGATGTGCTCGTGCACATAGCGGTGGATCATGGAGCTGGAGGCACTAGTGTCCAGTTCCACCTCCTGCGCCTGGCCCTCCTCCGCCTCCAGCGACTGCTTGCCTCCCTCCGTGACTGCCTCGGCCACAGCCTCACCCACATCGTCGTTCAGATCGATGAGGGTATCGGTGCTGACCACCTTGCTGGGTGTACTGGTTAGCTGGGGACTGGGTGGCAGGTCCTCCTCCTCGCTGGCCAGCAGATGGGCACACTCCAGGGCATCGCCGTAGATCTTGGAGCCGGCGGAGCTAGAGTTGGAGGTGGGAGGACGCTGATCCGCATGCTCCGGCTCCTTGGGCTGCTTCTCCTGTTGCTGCTGCTGCTGCTTGTGTCGGTGGCGCCGCTGCTCCCGCTCCTTCTGCTGCAGCTGCTCACTTAGCTTGGCGTAGATGAGATTGCCATAGTTCCTGTAGTCCTTGCTGCTCCGCTGCTCCTTCTGCTCCTTTTGCTCCTTCTGCTGTTGCTGCTGTTGCTGCTGGTCCAGTCGCTGGTAGCCCTGCAGCAGGTTCTTCTGGTTCTTCTTGGGTATCGGCTGAACGGTGGCCACATTGCTGGGCGTGGGCGGTGGCGAGTGGGCGGCTGCTCCGCCACCGCAGATGGTGGCATGCAGGAAGGAATCGTAGCCACATAGATTCAGCTTGTTGTGGGCCGTATTGTGGGTTTGCTGGGCGGCCAAAACGGCCGGATTAATGGCCAGCTGTTGGTGGTAGATGGGGATGTGCGGTTGGGGATGCTCGTGGTGGCTGTGATGCGGCTGCTGCTGCAGGTGCTGCTGCTGCTGCTGCTGCTGCTGATGGCCAACGCTGACCTCGTTGGATGTTGGCGCCACTGGAATGCAGGTGGTGTCCGCCGTGGGTGGACTGCAGCTGAGCGGCGATGGCTGGGCGACTGGACTGTGGCTGGCAATTAACGTTGGTATTTTCGAGCCCGTATTGCAGCGTTGGCGTTGCTGTTGTTGTGGTTGTTGTTGTTGTGCTGCCGGTTGCCGTATGGGACTCACATTGGCTTGGGGTTTTCTGCAAATATCACAAAAAAGCAAACAATTTTCCATCAATTAGTGCGAATTTCAGGTGTTTTCTTAGCTGGGAGGGTTAAAGGGATCGCCATAAAGGGGAAAATCAAAATCAAAGTAAAATTATTGATGGTAAAAATGGTTTGAAAAATATTAGATTTAATTTAATTAATTTAGAAAAATATCTTTAAGCTTTCTTTAAGCTAAACTGAAGGTAAATTTAATTCTCTTTCCATTATAATAATTAATTGATATTTAACAAAGGCTAAAATTAATTATTTAATTATTTCAAGCCACCATCTAGGGGTTCTCGTCTATGTTTGACTTTTCTAGCCTCGCTCGACTTCATTTCCCGCTTTATCATTGTGGACTTTTTGGGGGTGGATTTCATCGCGGGATTGGCTTACCCATTCAGCTGAAAACACAGGCGATTCTTCTCCATGCTCTCCCTGATGATGCTAATTAAATCGTTGCGATTTAGCGCCGATTTCCAGCACTCTGCGGACTTCCGTTGCTGCTGCTGCTGTTGCTGTTGCTGCTGCTGATGTTGGTGGTGGGTGAGGGACTGGGGGCGTGGTTGGCGCAACTGCACACCATCGAGCATTAGTTCACCACCACCACCCACAACCAGTGGTGGCGATACCGAGGCCCGCTTGTGGTTCAGCGGCTGGGCGGGCGTGGCAGCTGAAACTGCCTGCAACGCCTGTGGTTGCTGCTGCAGATGGCGATTCTGCCAGGCGGAATCGTTGCCCACCGAGAGGCTGCGCTGACGCGTTTCGAGGCAGTGATCCTGATACTGGATTGATAGCGATGAGTTAACCAAAAAAAAAAAGAGGAAACAAAGAAAATAAAATTAAATTATAATAAGGAAAAGCAAAAAAATATACGCATGTGGTAAGAGCAACAACAGAAAGTATAACAAAAACAAAAGGCGATATTTTTTTGGGGACAAGGGTTTGGTTTTTGGGAACTGCTGCCAGGATAGTTTTGGTAATTTTTAAGGCTTAAATTTGAACTCTGTTAGTTTTATAATTTATGAGCCAATATATAGGATAAATTAAGCAACAAATTAGAGGTTATAGGAACCTAATTAGTTTCTATATTAATTCTTTAGTTTTTATATAAGTCTGGCAGCAGTTTGGGTTTAGTCTCGAATTAATTTTTTATTTGTTTTTGTTATGATTTCGCTCGTTACCTTGTGCCTACCTTTTGTTTGCGCGCCCGCCGCAACATCTTGACCCGCTGGGTGGCCTGCTTCATGTAGATGTCCTGCTGCCGCTGCTGCTGCTGCTGTTGCTGGTGGTGGCTGTGATTGTGCAGGTGGTGCTGGCGCTGCGCTGCTGCTGCTGCTTGGCAGTCCACCAGATCCCTGTCACTGGTCTCCGGCTTGCAGCATTTGAGATTCAGCATGTTCTCGTAGGTATTGTGACCATTGTCCGGCGTATGCTGCTCGGGACAGCACGGTTCCGGCCGGGCATTGTTCTTCTGATGATACCGCGTCTGGTGGTGATGGCCTGTCTTGCCGCCAGCCTTTCCGCCACTCCCACTGGCCTGCTGCTCCGCGGATGGGTGGGCATCCTTCTCGCTGTTGCTGTCATCGTCCTCGTCATCGGACTTAATCAGTTTGCGCGGTCGATACCGATGCTGGCGGCGGCTGCCGGCGGATGTCGTTAGCGCACTGGCCCCGTTGGCCCCTCCAGCTCCTCCACCGCCTGCTCCTGCCACTGTTTTCGACATGGCCGCCAGGCCCGTGGGCAATTTCTTCAGCTTGCTGCTACCGAATCCGGCACCGGCACCAGCACCGACACCGGCATTGGGCACTGGCTGCGCTTTCGATTTGCCCTCGGGACTGACGGTGAGCCGCACGTTGATTGTCTTGCTGCCGCAGTGGGGCACCACCACGCTCTTGCCAATGGACTCGTATATGGTGTACACAATGCCCACGATGTCGTCCTTTGTTATCTTGCCATGGTGGCCGTCCAGGTCGTAGAACGTGAACGAGAATTGCAGCGGCTGTGATGACTTGCCGCCCTCCACGGACACGTCGCAGGTGAATTCCTGTTTTTGAATAAAAAAGGTGAAGGGTAAGGAATGAGTGAGAGTTTTCTAATAATATCGATTTAATTAAATTTTATTCAAGGATGTCAGCAGGCTAACATTCCCTAGATTAAACCCACACAACCCTTGGTAGCTGTCTTTTGTAATGCTTTTTATTGTGTGTGAAATTCCTGTGCCTGGATATGATGGGTAAGGAGTGTGAATATTTTACATTAATTGGAATTTCTAAGGGCGTAAAATAAGTTTGGCAGCCATTAATGAAGGATCTCCGCTAAAAGAAAATATTTAAAATTAAAAAGAAAAATACTAATAAGAAGTACCAGTGAAATCACTGTTTAAATACGTATTCTACTGCTACTTTTTATTTGTATGTGGTTTATTTTAATTTTAAATATTTAAGATATTTAAAATGTTCCTAAAAATGCCAGAATATCTGCCCTTAAATTGGCTAATTTGAATACGTGGGCTGCTATATATATTTCTGGCCTAGGCAACACTAAGTGTTGTTAGGTGGAATCTGACATTTCCATTGAAAAGTTCGACATTTTTAGCATAAACGTACTCAGAACGGTTTGACGTACGACTATCATTTGTGTTGTTTACAGTTACTTAAAAAAATCAATTTCGCAAAAAAATGGAATTAACTCGTAAACATTTTCGTGCGATCATTTTTCACAACTTTCGGCGTGGATTATCACGACAAGAGTGCAGCGATGAACTTAAATCTTTGTATGACTATGAAGCACCATCCTATAGCACTGTGAAAAACTGGTACAACGAATTCAATCGTGGCCGACGCTCCCTCAAAGACGAATTCCGCGAAGGTCGTCCAAAAACAGCCGTTGTGCCAGAAAACATCGATGGCGTACGTGAA